>WSXT02169410.1:22385-52042 GCA_011762715.2 Neuroterus valhalla | reverse complement strand
AGTGAGGCTCTTTCTAAGAGTATTCTTTTCCCCGAATAAGGCTCTTTCTGAGAGTATTCTTTTTCCCAAGTGAGGCTCTTTCTAAGAGTATTCTTTTCCCCGAGTAAGGCTCTTTCTAAGAGTATTCTTTTTCCCCAGTGAGGCTCTTCTCAGAGTTTCCATCTAACCAAGTGTGGCTCTTTTCAGAGTTTTCTATACAACATCTGAGGCTCTACTGAGAGTTTTCTTAAAACGAGTAAGGCTCTATACAGAGTTTTCTTTTGAAACCAAGTGATGCTCTATTAAGAGTGTTCTTAAAACTGATTGAGACTCTCGTAATGAGAAATCCTATGCTTTGGGTGAGAAATGAGCGTTTTTGTGGAATTCGTGACAAGTTGAGACTCATTTTAGTTCACAAATTCGTGAGCTTTCTGGACTGTGAGTAGTTTCATCTTTAAATTACTCCATATTACAATTGCTACTTTTATTAATCTAATGAGAAACGCAACGAAGTGTGAACCATCTAATGGATTGTGAATACCAAATTGTGTTATTGTTTTTTAAATAAACCTAATTTGAGTGAAATGTGTGTGTTTTGATTTCGATCATGAGTGCAAATGAACAGGATTTGTTGCAGAGAAATTGAAAAGTTTGTTAATGACATGGCTTATTTAATAACCAGTCCATGATATATTCGTAAAGAAAGGGATAGCAACGAAATAATTAATCGTCTGTTTTTCTATTGATAATATATCTTGAAGTATCAATGTATCTCATTACTTGAAAGTTGAGATAGGATTCCGATAAGTATAGTTATAAATGATATAGTAGGGAGTATAAAGCAAGGATAATATATAAGATATGAATGAAACTATTTATTATTTCATCTCAGTCGCAGCTAGGATATCAGCAGAAATGCTTTGGATTTCTGGTTGAATGGATGCGGATTCTATGTGTTATCGTAAAATTCTCTATTGTTGTAAGAATTTATAATATTATTTTTTATCTGTAACTGGCATAATTGTAGTTTAGTGGGAATACGGAACAATGAGGTTAACCCAGAAATAATTGCAATAACAGCATTTCCCCAGGGACTATTCACCGAGTAAGAGACCAAAATCGTATAGCCCTAAAAAAATGAACAATGAAGGTGTATGCATTTGTTCAATATCTCCGGAAGCATTTTTGTAAAATTAGAAGAAACTTGAAAACACGGCGAAAACGCTAATGGGACTCCACCTTGTAATTTTCTTTTTATCAAGTTATTCGACATAAACAAATAAAGTCGAAGGGTATGTTCTGTTATTTCAGTTCTATAAAAAGTTCCTGTTCCAGAAAAAAATTAGTAGAACCAAGAATGATTATCTTTAACCTTTTTCAGTTTTTTGAAACAACTTTTTTTCAAAAATTTATAAAAATGGATGTTTGTAAAAATAAAAAAGTTTTTTTGCAGCAAATTTATTATAAATAATAATGATTTTGATAAAGTGCAAGCAAAACGAATGTAAAAGAGGGCATCGAGAAATGAAATTTGCTTTTAATCTATAGGATTGAATAAAATTTGCACTTTTTACCAAAAATAGAAGCTATAACACATAAATCCATACATATTTTATCAAGTAAACAATTCCAATCTAAACAATTTTTTGCTCTACAGTAAACTTAGATTTCTTCTCTACGATTCTCAGTATTCAACACTACTCTTACATACTATGGTTTTATAAATCATTCTATGAATACCTGAATTTAAAGTCGACATAAAGAGTTCATCAATAAAGAGTTTATACTTAATGGTACTTCCATTTTTCCTCGTCGGACAAAAATTCTACTGGACTACATTTCAGTAAAAAATGGTGTAAAAAAATTCCGAAGATGTGATTTTTGATTATTTTGGGATGCGTACATGAGTAGGGTATCTATCGAATTAGAGATAAATAGGTTCCATGGAGGATGAGAGAGTGTGAGAGTGAGATGGAGCTAAAACTCGCTCTCGTCTAGCGAGATCTAATCTCGCATTCCCGCGCTTCGTGCCTAATTAAAGATTGATATCTCCCGATATTATTGCACTCCCCTTACCCCCGATGCCACCCGTTCCTTTTTGCCACCCCTTCCAGCAGGTTATTAAATTCTCCTATCTCGAAGATCTGGCCTGGTCGGTCCTGGCTCACTATCTGATCAGACGAACCTCTGGTCTCGTTACCCTTCGCTCGTCCATCCGTCCATCCAAGCTTTTGATCTGCGACCCACGTCCTCACACAGATTCGTCGATTTCACGATTTCAAAATCGAACCGAAACTCGAGTCGACCTCGTTTCTTTCAATTATCGAGGTGATGAAGTAAAAATGAAGAAGATGATAAGAAAGAAGAAATGCAAATAAGCTAGGAGGTTAATGATTGTAAGATGTTCTAATGTTAGAACTGCTTTAGAGCAGGTGCTAACAACTTTCTATAACATGGATAATAAGTTTCTGACATGAGAAATTTTGTCTTTACCATTCGCTGCTCTTTTGCTTTTCAGGGTCTCTAGAATGATTTGAAGTAAGAAGTTATCATTTCAAAAACAAGTATTTTTTGTCTATTCATTTTCAGAGTTTTATCCGGTCCATATACGGTGTCGACCAGTTTTTCATTACTCACAAACTTTTTAAGTGTCGATTGCTGCAAGCAGATTACAATCAGTTCGGCCAACTAGACTTGATACGGTCCAGCGCAAGATAACTTTTTTTCACATGTAATTATTAATGAGAAAGAAAATGGACGTTCCTCTCGTTGCTTAACAAAAACTGAATATAAACTTTTTTCAAATAATTATATAAAAGTAATGCGTGTCTTTGAAAAATGCGGTAGAAAGGAAGTTTCAAATGCGTGATAAGAAGGAAGGACGTACGTATATACGCATTCAAAACTCCGGTCATACCGCATGTTTCAACGACACGCAATAATTTTGTTTATGTTTTATCTTTGAGTTCAAATAAATAAGTTTTAAACGCGGGTGGTTAAAATTTGAACCGGTTTATCATGTCGTTTTCAGTCTGTGAGAGTATGTTGGGATCGTTGACGCTTCTCTTTCATGTCGCATTTACAAGGCAATCTTTCTACAATTTTCTACCCGCTCAGGTAAATATAATTAGCAAAAGGAGCCCGATTTCCGCGATTCAAACTTTGTTGTAAAGCTAAGAACAATAAGGTATCAAATGAGTAAAAATTGGTTGGACATTTTTCGAAATGCAAGAAGCTGCATTTGCGTGAAATCTATGGGTCGTAAAAGATGCTCGTGAAAATTTCAAACGTTGTCATATATCTCTCCCTAGACTACCGATACCAGCGCATTGATTAGGCGAGGTATCATATGTCAATGCTAGTGAGAGTATACTAGGATCATTAACGCTTCTTTCTCATGTCGCATTTACAAGACAACCTTTGCACAAATTTCTACCAGCTTATATAAATTCAAAATCCTTTAATATTTATCAGCACAAGAAAACCTGAATCGAAAAATCGGAACATTCTTACTTCTATTACGAAACGATGATAAAATATTGTGATGAAATATTAAAAATCGTACAAATAGTCCAATTTTTGAGATTCAAACTTCGTTCTAGAGCTAATAACAATAAGGTATCAAATGTGTGAAAATTGGTTGGAAATTTTGCGAAATGCAAGAAGCTGCATTTGCGTGAAATCCGTAGGTCGTAAACCATGCTAGTAAAAATTTTAACCGGTGTCATATATCCCTCCCAAGACTCCCAATGACAGCGCATTGATCAGGCAGGGTATCAAATGTCAATGCTAGTGAGAGTATAATAGGATCATAAACGCTTCTCTTTCATGTCGCATTTTACAATCTTCTACTAGCCTATGTAAATTCCAAATCCTTCAATAACTATCAGTACAAAAAAACTTGAAGCGCAAAAATCGGACCATACTTACTTATATCACAAAACGATCATTAATATCAAAAATCGCAAAAGTAGCCCGATTTTTTCGATTCAAACTTTGTTGTAAAGCTAATAACGATAAGGCATCAAATAATTTAAAAATTGATTCAAAATTTTGTGAAACGCAAGAAGCTGCATTTGCGTGAAATCTACAGGTCGTAAACGATGCCCGTGAAAATGTTAACCGGTGTCACATATTTCTCCCTAGACTCCCAATGCTAGCGCATTGATCAGGCAAGGTATCATATGTCAATACTGGTGAGAGTATAATAGGATCATAAACGCTTCTCTTTCATGTCGCATTTCACAATCTTCTACCAGCTTATGTTAATTCCAAATCCTCCAATAATTATCAGTACAACAAAACTTGAAGCGCAAAAATCGGACCATACTTACTTCTATTACAAAACGATAATAAATAGCAAGAATCTCAGAAGTAGTCCGGTTTTTTGCGATTCAAACTTTGTTGCAAAGCTAATAACAAAAAGGTATCAAATGTTTAAAAAATTCGTTGATTATTTTGCGAAATGCAAGAAGCTACATTTGCGTGGAATCTATAGGTCGTAAGCAATGCTCGTAAAAATTTTAACCGGTGTCAGATATACTTTTCTAGACCACAATGCTAGCGCTGCTCCAACGATGCTCGTAAAAATTTAAAACGTTATCATATTCTTAAGTCAATAACGCTTTTCAGCGTAACGTCCGAGGTGATGACATATTCTAGAGCCAATAACGTTTTTCAGCGTCACCGTGCCAAAATACTTTTTGAAGATTAGGTCTCTACCCACGAAATCTCTTTACCCTTGTATAAAGAACTTCGTTCCAGAAAAAGAACTGAATTCCGGAATCTAGATCATAAGAGGTTTCTAATAAAAGTAAATGTTTACTAACTACCTCAGAGAGACATATTTTTTACTGAACTGAATTAGGCATTGTGACCTAATGGTTAGTAAAAATGCTCACCAAAACAATTAGTGAACAACTTGCTCATGTTCCAATAATACTCCTAAACATAATTTAGATTACAACCCATAATATTGTGACGTAAATTGTAAACGACACCTTAAAGACTTGAAGAATAGAGAGAGAAAGAGAGAGAGAGAGAGAGAGAGAGAGAGAGATGGCCAAAAAGAGGTGCCAAGATATACTGAGTGTCCATTGATAATTATTCATTCGGTCCAGCCCTCGACTGGAGATATCCATCTTAAAACCGTCTACCAGGAGGTAGGCGAGGTGTTCTGGTCCGATAGAGAATCTCGTGTGTCGGTTCGAGGCTAACGCAGGAAGAGTACGAGTGAGAATGAGACAGGGAGGAAGAGAGGGAAAGGAGGAGAAAATGGGAATGAGAGAGAAAGAGAGGGAGGAGTTTAATGTATGCGCGCCGAGGTCCCGCCGAGCGATAATTGCCCGTGGCTTCAAAGCAGCAGCTCGCTGCAGTCACGTCTCAATGCTTACTCGCACTCGACTCGTAGTGAGCTACTGGCTGCGAGTGCTGCGCTGCCAGCACCCGCTCAGCCTGATGCAACCTGAGCGGGTGGACACTGGACATGGCATGGTGGAGAGTCTGTTGAGACTGAACGCAAACGCCACGCCGAGGAATTAAAAGTAACTCGACCAATCCTCGTCGAAGCGATCTTCGACTGCAAGATAGGACTAAGTATATGCGGCTACAACTTCGATGCACGTACATACGAGTTCATTCGCTCCTCACGAATATCAGCGACAGCGCAGATGCGTTCGTGGAACGCGTCAGCTCTGGTAAAAATATAGCGCGCGAGTAACATCGCAGCGCGTGAGATACGCAAAGCAGAATGCAGAGGACGAGAGAGTCCAGATTAAGGGGGATGATAATTCCGAAATGAAATTAACGGACGAATATCGTTAATTGCTGATTATAATGTCAGCTTCTCCGAGCTCCAATCGAAGGTCGATTTCTAACCATTTCCCTGAGAGATTTCAGCTTGCGGTGGGAGAAAAAAACTTATCCAAGGTTTAAATACTGCGATGAGTCACTGACACTTCTCGAATAGGTATTTAAATTGATTATGGCTATCAATTTGTGTGTTTTTTTGCAACCAACGAGTATGCATACGGAGTTCATGGGTCCCTAATTTTGTTAAATTGCATTAGAACTATGAAGTCTCCATAAATTCATCGTTTTCCACACATTGAGCAGCAAAATATTTATTTTGATACAAGTGCGCAAAATAGGCAAATGCCGATAGAACTTGCAGCACCGAAAATATTTTTATCTTGCTGGTGTAAGAAGCTACTTATTTCTCAAATGCACATGTGTGTCGATTGTATCACTTTGTAACATAAATATCCTTCGAATAAATACCTTTCCCTCATTTTGAGTGCATCGAAATTTGTAAGCTACATTATATTTTTATTTCATTTCAGGATACAGCGTGGTTTAGATGGTAACCTGCTCGAGTTATATCACTCTAAACAGGGCTGAAATCAAGCAGGGAAATTAATGGGCAACTGCCCAGGGCGACAAATTTTTGGAAGGAGTGGGGGCGGCAAATTGTGGCCAAAACGGTCAAAACCTCGGAAATTGGCAGTTTCCGATCGAGATGAAATTCACTGTACCTGTATATAAGGTGCATTTCTGTCGAGAAATCCAATAGAGCAGATTTTCATATTTATCAGTTTCGACAAGGTATACGCTCAAAGTCGAACGTTCCGCCGAACACTTGTCACGCAGCTGAAAAATCTCGCGCGTCCGAGTGAAATGTGAATGTCGAAAAAAGGCAGTTGCAAGGGGACCATTATTTCCTGACCTCATAGATTTTAATCGTTAAGGTATGTAGAATATTTCTGTACTAGCATGAAGTGAAGATAATAATGCATGTGTCTGTAAGAAATGTCGAAATGCTCGCGCTCCTTTTTCTATTTCGCGCAGTAAAAATTCCAAAATTCGATAAAGGATTAGTTATCAAGGCCATACCAGGCTGCTTCGATTCTTCCTGTATTGTACACGGGAAGGTGTCCCTAATAAAGTGGCGTTGAAGTTTTCTGCCCTAGCTTGCCCGTCTTCTTTTGGGAACGATTTCTTTTAGGCATGCGGCGCACCGTTTCACGTGCTTAGCGCGATGCATAGCGAGGGGCTTGTCGCATAAGCGATACGGGAATTAGGAGAGAGCTTTCAAGATTTTTTTGGACGATGAAATTTCAGAGAATACTAATCCCTGTCGTCGAGTGTTTTGACCAAATCGTATCTTATTTGTACACGGTGATCATTTCGACTTTCTTTAAATATATAAAGACAAAGAAACTTATTTTTCTAACAATACTTTGATCAATGTATTAATGACAGTGTTAATCAACTTATAATCATCGACAGAAATTATTATAAGATTACTTATTCACTTGTAATTGACATAAGAATAATGTTTCAAATGTAATGAAATTCTTCCAAAATAGAAAATTAGATGGGCAATTATTTTATACAAATTCATCAAATTACCGTGAATTACCGAAAATTTCCGGAAATCGATGATAATTTTTTGATTGAATTTTGGGATATAAATATGATTTTCGAATTCAGCGTCCCCGAAAACGTAAATGAAAGTTGATTTTCGTTTCATACACCACTTTTTATGCAAGTCAGCCGCCATTTTGTGTCCGACATTTTGGATTTTTGAAAAACAAATATCATTTTCGAATTCAGCGACCCCAAAAACTTCCGGATATGTACCTTTCAACACGATTATTACATGTTTAGGCGTTTTGACCGGAAATTCGGGGTTTTGAACCACTGTTGGGCGGCAAGATGGGTAAAGTCGGCCCTGACTCTAAATCTCTTGGACCGAAATTTTGGTCTGAGCAGAACCGGAAAATTGCATGATGCTATCTATAATTTTCATGCGGTCAAAATGTGAACTAGCGCAAGTTCATTTTTGCACAAAAATCAGTTCGCGATCATATTTTTCTTTCAGTTTGAAACAATAAGTTAACAATGCAAAAATGTATTCATCGAAAAAAAGTAATTCTGACGGAATTTTCATTATATACAGTAGAAAAACACCTTTACTGTCGAAACTTATTTTTCTGAAAATCAAATCTTCTTTGCTGCACCATGTTAGTTCCAGTGAATTATAAAATTGAATAAAATATGATTGAAGCAAAATAAAAATCAGAGTTTTTATATATCAATTTGAACATGAAACATTCAATATCCAAAAAATCATAACCTTAAAGTTTCAGGTTAGATTTGATATTTGAGTTCTCATCGTCTATTAATCATATTCTTTGTATATCCTGAACCAGATTCTTCACTGTATGGGTATACATTATTTAAAGTTTATTAGGTCTCAAAATGTATTGAAACTTACTTGATATGGTGAAATAATAGTTTCTTCGAGAAAAAAAATTTTTCAGAAAGAGCGTGCTTTTTTACTCTATATGATAAACATTTAATTTGAACACTTTTTTTTTTTTTTTTGACAAATTATCATTTTCAATACTATTGAGGTTATACTACGCAGAACAATCGTAAAATTACTTTTATGCATAAATTCAAATGCATCCTAAAAATTGGACCTTCTTGCTCTAGTTCGCGACACTAGCGCAATCTAGATTTCAGATCCCGGAAAATTCTAATCCCGCTGTGCTAAAAATTCCGGTCCAAGAGATTTTGAGAGATATTTTTATCATTTTCCGTAAAATATAGTTGATAGTGATAATATTGTTGTAGCTTTTTGTTCGATACACCTAATCACAGTTGATAATGTTTGACTTTGATTTTAGAGGAGCCATCACAAAATTTTGCTCCAACCTAAAGATCTCCGATCTGAATTACTGTTTTGGGTTCCGTTCGAAGCAGTCACTGTGATAATTTACTAATACGTGTACTGAAACGACCTATTCTATGATTCAGCAGAAACTAGAGATACAATCATCAGTTTGGATAATTTCTCCAAGTCTAGGATTTGAAAAGAGAAGCATCATCATTCCATCTTCTAGAGATGCCTCTATCTAATTCAATTAGCAGAATATAAAGTATATTATTACACGGTCATCAAACCAATCAAAAAAGTTCTAAACATTCAATATTTTTCTTTTGTCAGTATTTAATCTACAATCTTCCTCCTAACGTTTAGAAAACATTCATGATAGTTGAAAGTCGGATCCCTGACTCTTTCTAGAATATCATCTGAATCTTCTAGCAGACAAGCATCGAGAATTGCAAAATAAATTAGTTTTGAAAAAATCACTCCAATTTCCCACGAAAAAAGAATATTTTTTTTACAAAAGTAGGAACAGTTAAACTCACATCTGAAAAAAATCAATCTGCGATAACAGAAAAAAAATGTATTCCTAACAAAATAGTTTATCTTTCAACCAAAGTGATGAATTTCCAAATAACATTATGAATCTTCCACTGGAACAGTTTAAATTGCAAACCAAGAAGATGAATTTTCAACTTGAATGATAAACAATGAACTAAAGCACTTCATTTTCAAAACATGAAGGTGAATATTCAAACAAGGAGATTAATTGTCAAACAGAAAGAATAATTTTCTACCCAAAAATACAAGGTTTCAACAAAATAGTTGAATTTTGAACTGAACAAATAATTGTTTTCAACCGAAAATGGAACAGTACCATTTTTAATGTAAGAAATCAATTTCATAGGAAACATAAGAGTTTTTACCCAACCCAAAGAATCATCAACTGAAAGGGTTAAATTTTCTGACAGATGAGATAATTTTTAGTAAAAAATATAAATTATTGTCAACCAGAATTCTAATACTGAAATTTTGAATTTAACCAAACATAGGATTTTTAACTGCAACTATGGAATCTTCAATTTGAATAAGTTAAATTTTCCGTTGAAAAAAATTACTTGTGACAAAAAAACTTAGCTTGTATAAAAAAAACTAACTTTCAAACAAATCGATTTAGCAAAATGATGAATCTTCATATAAAATTTTAAATGCTCAAACTTGGCATGTGAATTTCAAAACAGAAAGACGAGTTTTTATCTGAATAATTGACCCTCCCTAGCATAGTTGAAAGTTTGACCAAAAATTAATTTTCAACCAAGAAATAAAATTTTTCAACAAAATGGTTGAATTTTTCACTGACGTGAAAAATATTCATAAGGGGTGTGAGGGTGAGTGGAGGTAACGTTACGAGCTAGGAAAATATTTAATACGTTTTTTGTTGCTGAATTATGACAGAGTTCTCGAATTCCTTCAAAAGATGGCTCTGCAACGTAAAAGTTTAATACGAAAATCAAAATATTTTTGAATAAAAGTGAATTTCTTTCGGTTGATTTTCAAAATATTTTTTGTTCGCGATTATTCTCTTTTGGTTAGAAATTTTGCTGCTTGATTGAAAATTAAATTTTTCTTTCAAAAATGCAACTATTTTGTTGAAATGTTATCTCCTTTGAGCAAAAATTCAACTACAGGTTGCAAGTTGAACTACTCTGTTAGAAATCTTTTTTTGTTGTTCAAGACTTAGAAAATTCAACAATTTTGATGGAAATTTATTCAACTTTCTTGCTTAACATTAATTTTTTTCATATAGAAAGTGTAACTATAACTTTTTTGGTAAACAAATTATCTATCAGGTTCGAAATTCAACTATCTGGTAATAAACGGCGATTTTTTCCAATTGAAAATACAACCATCTGGTTGGAAGTTCATGTTTTTTGTTTTGACAATTAGTCTTTTGGTATTAAATTAATCTTCTTGATTGAAAAATCATCTTTATGGTTGATATAATTGAACTATTTTGCCTAACGTCGGAACTTCGTTTCTCTTGTTTTCAATTTATTTTCTCAAATGTAAAGATAACTGTTCCTTTTTTTCGCAGGAAATTTATGTTTTTAATTGGAAATTTTTCATTTCTAGTTGGAAATCCATCGTTTTCGGTAAAAAGAAAATCTCTCTTGTTCAAAATTCATCCTTTTGAGTTGAAAATGAAAATTTTTTGGTTAAAACTTACCTTTTCTGGTTGGATTCGACTGTTTCATGTTTCAAGTTGAAATCTTTATGAATTGGAATATCAACTATTGTATATGCTTCGCAGAGAAATCATCTTTTCGGTTTGAAATTGATATTTTTTTGCAGAATTAACTGTTCAAACTAATAATTCAACCATTCCCTTCCCAGTTGAAAATTAGTATTTAAAAATATTAATGTTGAAAAATCATTAATTTAGTTGGAAATTCGTCTTTCCTGTTAAAAGTGGATCTTTTCAGTTAAATTCAATCTCTTCTAGCTAAAAATGCAACTGTTTGGTTGTAAGTTATTCTTTTTTGGTTGCATATTCCACGAGTTTTTTTTTACTCAACTGTTTTCGATTGAATATCAAAAACTTTTTGATTCAAAATCAAAATTTTTTTGATCGTAATATTATCTACTACATGTTTCATCGAAAATTCATATTTGTTTCCACAAAATCTACTATTTGCTTCTAATTTAGTCTTGAAAATTCAACAACTGAATAGAAAAATGAAATTATTAATTTGAAAGTTAAATATTTTTATATTAAACAGTTTTGATGAAAATCAATGTATTTTTTTTGAATATTTCACATTTTTAGTGGAACATTTGTTTTCTTAGTAGAAGATTCATTATCATGGTTGGAAATTAAACTGTTTATGTAAAAACGCATCTTTCTTGGTTGTGAATCCAAACAATTATGGTTGAAAGTTGAACTACTTTTTTAAAAATCCATTCTCTTTAATATTCACCCCTTTTGTTAGAAATTTAATTATTCTATTTTAGTGAAAATCTCTCCTTTGAGGGTTGAAAATGAGAACTATAACTATTTGTTCGAAAGATAATTTATTTGCTTCAAAAAATAACTTTTTTGTGAAAAAATAATAGTTTTGGGTAGAAAAATAAAGTCTTCAAAATCGGTAGAAAAATCAAATCATATTTTTTGTCGAAAGTTCGATTTCTTTTTTCAAAATTCATCCATTTAGGATAAAAATTCATCTTCCCGGGTTAAAAAATAAACGGTCTTCTTAGAATTCTGTCCGTTTGTCCTGTAAATTTACAAGTTTGGTTTAAACCTTAACTTTTCGTTGAAAATTCGTCTCTTTGCCTACAAGTTCAACTACTTGGTTGTTGATGATATTGTTTATCAAATAAGAAATATTGCATTCTGCCAGAATAATCGAAAAATCCTTTATATTTTCCGAAAAACAAAATTATTTTTTGAAACATTAAAGCAAAACTTTCTGCTTATTGAAACTAGATACATACAAAATCTTCAGAAGCTAAAAATGTGTTATTTGCTTCAAGAATGATCTCCGTATGTGGCTTGGTTTCAGAGATAACACGTCAAAACTCTTTTGTCATTAACTTAATAACAAATTACTATTTCGGACTCTGAACTTTACCATTGTACACAGAAAGGATAAAAATAAATCATGTATTCTTCTCCAAATTTCCGTTATTTCTTTCAGAGAGTAATAGTCGTTCAAAGTTGATTCCAAAGTTAACCATTTAAATGTTACTCCTATTTCTATCCTTGTACTTCCTCAGGGCTGTCCATAAATTACGTAACGCTATATTAGACAGACTGACTACAAAAGTTTTGTTATGGTAGCGTTACGGAGTGACAGAGAGGAATTTTCAAAATGTGACGTAACGTTTTTCAAAACTGAAATTGAGAGATTTACAACATTACTGAGCAAGAGATCATTGCGTGTCTGTTCAACTCGTCTCCGCCGTTACCTGATACCTTTTCATTCATTTATAATTTTATAAATTATATCATATTTTTACATATTTTCATTATTTTCTCATTGAAAATAGAAAAGCGAATCTGCAGGCGTTGCGGCTTGTTTATAATTCATCTACTGCTACTGGCTTCCATCGGAGTCGAGTTTGGATTCTACTTGCGGCTGCGGTTTCGCGGTGTTTTGTGTCCTTCACAGGTTCCCTCTAGTTATACATGTTTTGATCTATTTTCTAATTTTTTCAACAGGCGTTAAGTTACGTTAGAGACAGGAAAGAGTAAAATTGTTACGGTAGCGTTATGAACAGACAAACAAGTCGCAGAATTTTGAGATTTCAGCGTTACGTAATTTATGGACATTCCCTGATATCTGCATCCAACTTCTCAGACTCGTCACCGTGAATAGAAGAGACACCTCGTTCAAACGCATTACAAGAGCGTCACTCGTAACATGAAGCAGGGTTTTATAAGGTCGAAGGTTTTTCTTGGCAGGGTCGACGTTTTTACGAGAGGTGACGAGCAATCTCGTCGACATTGTGTACGTAAGTCATAGTAGCTGGTAGGTATCTACGTCGACAAAAGTGGCCTGAGAAGCGCATTAACGGGAAAGTGCACGACGTGTGTACGTAAAGCATCGGGTTACGGCCAGTCCGTGACTTTGGCTTCGATGGCTTACGGCTGTCGACCACTGTTACCCCATTCCACCCTCAAGGGGTAGGTCGGACTCTGATGGCATCGACACGCCTCGAGACGGTGAACGTTACATAAATCCTGCGGGGCGTTATTCAATTTACAAGGCTTTCGTACTGAAGGCACGAAGGTATACCTCGTAAAAATTATATCTGATATCCAGCATTATGCATTTTCGCGGCCTTCGCGGCCTTCGCAGCTTCTTTGCACAAGTTTAGTTGGGAATACAGAAGAGGAAGCACGCATGAATGATTTTTCGTCTTGGATGGAATATTTTAAGAGACGAATCAGAGGCATGAACAGAAGTCATTAGGAATGGATTGGATTTATGTCGAAACTTTACAGAGAGTCACAAAGTTATTCCATTCGGATCAGATGTTTTAGTTTTGAAGATCTGATGAATAACGTTGCGCACATCCGTTGAGGTGTTTCGATATTATTTTGAAAGTTTGTAGTGAATTATCTTCGTAATCGTGCAATACTGTATGCAAAATTACCATATTCAACTTTTATTTGATTTGTTAGGAGTAATTTGAGGATAAGTAAATTTCTTCTTACTATCATTCATCGCAAAGTTTGTCAGAAAGTGAAATATTTTGATGGGATTAGAGTGTACGCTCAAGAAGAATTCAGAATTAAAGAAAGCGTTGTACTATAAATGGTATTGGGAATTCAAACTTGCATTGCGAGATCTGATGGCCATCTAGTTAACTAACCAACATGGCTGCCGCTAGGCTTGGCGTAGCATTATTTACAAGCGTGTTGCACTTGATTTAACGCGATACTAATCATATATGTGACAGATTATTAGTCAAAAGTAAATTAGAAGTTAATACAGATAGTATAATAGTTGAAAAATGCAATTCTCACGGAACCATAGAAAAAGAAACGATACTCGCAAAGGCAGTGTGTGCTGTGTTGTCAATTGTAACTCCAAAGAAGAATCAACAACAATTTAAGTTTCCACAAAGTACCAGAATTTTTTAGTGGTACTGTTACAGTAAAAAATATTGTTGGAGAAAGTATTGTTGTTGATAAACGTTCAGAGTGGTTTAAAATAATAGGCATTCTAAAGCCCTGCGGCAGCGATGTTTTTTCTGATACAGCAGCGTCTCTTTGACCGCAGTGGACGTTTTCTTTGCCAACAGTGCTTGGATTTTGCATTCGCTTTTCAGCATATTATATGGAAGGAACAATGATGCTACAGCTTGAATATTTATTTATTTCCATTGCAAATTGTTGATTACATAAAAAGCTTCAAGTGAATTAATCAAAATTGTAGTTGGAACAATACTTGTAGATGGAACAGAATTGCGAAAAAATATTTCGTTCATTCGAACGTTCAGAACTTCAAGGACATACTGCGATAACCATATATAATATGACTCAACATATTCTCTCTTTTCTCATAAAATAATGTCACATTTTTACTTTATCCTGAAAAGAATTAATAAAAGCTCGTTCTATTCCTTTTTATCTAGGAAGAGTATTCCTTCGAGACGTTCGTTCTAAACATCCTTTAACACAACAGATCAAACATTGCAAAAAAAATTATTTTGAAAAAAAAGCTCGAATTTTCAACAAAAAAATATCATTTTTTCTTAACCAAAACTTGGAACAGTTAAACTCCCAAATAAGAAAAGTCAATTCACGATAAGAAAAAAAAACGGATTTACAACTATTAGTTCATTTTTCAATCAAGAAGATGAATATCCAAATAAAAAAATAAATATTTAACTGGAGCACATCAATTTTCAACCATGCCGGTGAATTTTCAAACAAGAAGCTTATTTTCGGAATAAAAATAATCATTTTCTAAGAAAAAATATAATGTTTGAACGAAATAGTCGAATTCCGAACTAAAAAAATAATCATTTGCAACGAGAAATAGAACAGTAACATTTTTAGTTTACAAAAAAAAAAAACAATTTTAAACCAAGCAAAAGAGTTTTATACAAAAACGAAGAATCTTCATCTGAAAGAGATGTTTTACACAGATAAATCAACTTTTACTGAAAAAGCTAAATTGTCAACAAAAAATTTAATCAAATTTCAAAATAGAAAAAATGAATGTTCAACTAAACAAATAAACAACTGAAAGATTCGAGTTTTAAAGAGATAAATTAACTTTTACTGAAAAAGATAAATTGTCCACAAAAAATTTACTCAAATTTCGAAATAGAAAAAATGAATGTTCAACTAAATAAATGAACAACTGAAAGATTTGAATTGTAAACAGATAAATTAACTTTTACTAAACAAGATAGATTGTCGACAAAAAATTCACTCAAATTTCAAAATAGAAAAAATGAATGTTCAACTAAAAAAATAAGCAACTGAAATATTCGAGTTTTAAACAGATAAATTAACTTTTACCGAACAAGGTAAATTGTCAACAAAAAATTTACTCAACACTCAAATTTGAAATTAAATAAATGGATCTTTAACTAAAAAACATCATTTTTAACTAAAACTATGGAATTTTCGACAGGAATAAGTTGAATTTTCAGTTAGAAAAATTACCTATTGCATAAAAATAACATTTAACAAAAAAATTAACTTTCAACATACAAAAAAAACTGTAGAACAAATTACTACATTTCCACAAAAAATGATGAAGAATGAAATGAAATTTGATAATTTCTCTATAATAGTTGAATTTTTGACAAAAAATTAATTTTCAACCAAAAAATATAATTTTTCAACAAAATGGTTGAAATTTTAATCTATAAGAATAAAAATTTTCAAAACAAAAGTGAAATAGTGACATTTTTTACTAAAAAAATTAATTATAAACCAAACATAAGAGTTTTCAACTAGATTTATGTTCGACTAAAATGAAAAATGTTCAACTGTATAACTTGAACTGTTAACCGTTAAGAAGAATTTCTTAGAAAGAATATAACCTTCCGAAGGAAAAGATAATTTTTTCCAAAAAAAACGACTTTTCAACAAAATATGCGGAGTTCCAACGAAATGAAAAACTTAAATTTTCAGTTGAAAAAATAGATTCTTAACGAAACTGCTGAATGTTCAGGTAGAATGATTAATCTTCAAATGGATAGAAATATTTTAAGCAAAATGATGAATTTTCGACCATAAAGAATAATTTTCTACAAAAAAGGTCAATTTCCCATGGAGTACATAAACTCTCAAAGAAATACTTTAATTTTCAGATTCAGAAATCAATGTTCAACTAAATACTCGAATTTTTACAAAAAAAAAAAAAAAAAATGAATTGATTTTTAAAAAAGGAGTATTTTGAATTGAAATAATGCAGCCTAAACATACAAAATTTAGTTCTCAACAAAAAAGTTCAAATTTTGAACAAGTAGTTGATTTTTGTATCTAAAAAGCATGAATTTGCAATGAACAATTTAAACAAGTTTTCTATCATAATTCAGAAATAATTCTTCTTCGGAATACTACTTCTACTCTAAAGACTGCTTGAAGTACTTCCTTTATTTATGATTAAGAAGAGGAAAAATTGAGACGAATTTTGAATCGAAGGAAGGATTTTTTTAAAATTCTTCTCTTCTAAATCCGAAATATAATTAGTTTCAATAGTTCTCGTTCCATGTTATGAATTCCCTCTTCCAAGTGAAATTATACTTCCTCACTGAAAGTGGTCATTTCTCGTTTTTTTTGTAAAATTTTGAATATTCCAGGTTGAGTCAGATAAATTCCGGGTTTTTAAATTAAATTTCCGGTCATTTCCCGGTTTCTTTCCGGTCAATAAAATTCCCGGTTTCCCGGTCAAGTCGCCACCCTCCAATTGTGTGCTAATAAAACCATTATTATTTTCAGCTGCAAAAAATTTCCTGAAAATTCCTTCACATAAACAATCCCAGATTGTTGAGAATATTTGAACAGTGATTCCGGGCTAAAAGGCTCCGGACTTCAATATCTAGGATGCTGGATCAAATTGATAAAGGTCAGTGACGCTGGAAGAAGATTAGGCTCTGCCTAGCTTCGAAACATTGGCGTTAAGAAAGGGGCTTCCTATTAGGAAAAAGGGCACTTAGCCCAGTGGAGGGGGAGTACACGGGGGATGCTTTATCTCGGGCAAGCCATTCACGTGCTCTTATCTTCCGTAAAAACTTCGACTTTAACCACCGGGGATCATAATCGAGCTTATCTGGCGAGCTTTCTCCCTGGCCCGATGGTGCACCAAAGGCTATCTCCCCTTTCCTCATCTATTCTCGTGGATTTTATCGCGAAACTTTGAACCGAAGAGACACGATCATGTGAAAAAGACAGAAGTCGAAAACAAACTTGAATGTGCATATTACATATTACATTTTATATATTGCACATACACATATACATAGTTTCAAAAAAAATTGGTTCCTTAAGGGTATAGTATAAAATATGCCAGAGATGGGGGATTAGATAAAGAACGGCGATGAAAAACTTATATAGAATGGACGACACGGGGAACTTCACGTAGGTACATATAGTCGCGAAACCGGCCAGGTCTCCCGGAAAGAAGAATTAGCCAAAACGAATTATCGACCAAACTTTCGGAACACTCTGTGCCCGAGTACTGGCCTCGTATCGATCTTTGTCGAGTCTAATAAGTATTACGCGATTAAAGAGATACCTGCCATTTAAAGTGAGGTTTCAGATTATTATTGTGTTATCAAAATTAATATTTGAATCAAAATAAAAAGCAAAGTGTATCCTCCTGTACTCTCATTTTCCGAAATCACAATTTCATTTTGGGATCAAAAATATGTTTTGTAGCAGCATTGCTAAGTAATGTAATTTATTCCCTTCCCTTTTACGGGTATGAGGGCCTCCCCTCCCTTCACCAAACGTTACATCAGTACCTTATACTACTTATTCTTACTTAAGTATAACGCTTAAAAACGACTATTCCGGCAAATTGTTATTATATACAGAGATACTAAGTTCGCATGAGCTTCCAGGGCTTCCGTTTCCTCTCACCATCTCTCGCGTTCATTGGTTTCTCAGCTGTTTATTTTATTGCTCTAACTTCCTTTCAACTATACAAACCCTTGTCTTTTTCTTCCTTTAGTTCTTCCACTCTCCTCATCCATTCTACTTCCTGACCACTTTCAACCAATATTCCTCTCACACAATCACTCACACTTCTGTCTTCTTCTCCCTCCCCAGAACAAACGTCTAACACATGTTCCCACGACTCCACTTTGTAACCACACATTCTACACATTTTCTCTTCTCCAGCCATCCAGAATCTACACGCTTTCATTTCCTCTCCCATTCTTAACCGTAACACTATTACGCCTAATCTGCTTTTTCAACTTTGTCAGTTATTTTGGTTCCTACACCCATTTAACCATCTTATATCACCCGTTGTACTGCAATTCCATGATTTTCCTCCATCTTTCCTCTCCATGTCTTATCATCATCTCCGAATCTATTTCCTGCCATTCTACATACCCTTCGTGAAAACCATATTCTTTTCTCATTCGCTGTCCCTCTCCTTCCCATTTCGAGCCTTTTGTATTGCCTCTCTTCTCTCTACACCTAATCTCCTTTAAGCACGCTTGCACGATTTTGCTTTCCTCTCCCCTCTTTAGCTTTACTTCAAACTTCCACGCTCTCTTCACTTGCCGAACTACCATTTTCTCTCTATTCAGTTCTTCCCTTCGAATATATCCGGAACGACCCCAACTTACCCTCACAACCCACCTCAAGAATCTTTCGTAAAGACTTTTCACTCTCTTTTGCTCCTTCCACCCCCAAACTTCTACTCCATAGCCCACGACTGCCCACACTAACACATCAAACATCCATGTTGTCAACATCTAATCATCCTTAAACATTCTCTTACCTATACCCCAAACTTGTCCTATTCCTTTACTCGCACACTCCGTTCTCCTTCTTACTTGCAGCTCCTTACCTCCCCCTGATTCGAACCAAAACCCCAAGTAACAGGATTCCTCCACTAGTTCAATCGTTTCTCTGCTGAACTTCCACTTGTACTCTATTTTCTTTTTTCTATTCCTGAAGCACATTATCTTTGTCTTACTAACGTTTACTGTTAAACATTCTCCCTTTACGTACTTAAGAGCAAAGCTTAGTGCTATTGAGAAGGGAAAGTGAAGTAAAAAAGGTGAAAGTGTGCTGAGTAAAAAAAAAAGGGCGTGAGAGTGAAGGGAGTGGATGTGAGGGTGAATGTGAGGCAAGAAAGGTAAAAGTGAGTGAGTTCTGAGTTTTTAGGTTAGAGTCGTGTTTGTGAGAAGTGGGAGTTTGTCGAGGAGCGGGAGGTGGCAGAGTAAAGAGGTAAAGTAAGCGATAGGAAGTGAGTAAAAAAAGGTTTGAAAGGGGTAGTTTTCGGTGTAGTTTCAGAAAAAGGAGCGTGATATTCGTACGGAGTCCAAACTCAGAGCGGAAGAGAAGCGTGAGTAGTGACATGGTGATTGAGAGCGAGGAGATAAATGCAAGCATTGACGAGGATAGTGACATCTTACAGGAGACGCCGCACAGAGGACAAGAATCATGAAAAGTTGGCCATAATGGAAATTTTTTTTTTCTTTTTCGCTATCCAAAAGTCCAGTATCAGTAGTGGTATCCCTACCGTCATTAAAGATTGACATTTAGGAACACATGTTGCTAGAACCAACTTCAGCCTCAGTTTTATAGAAGTCAAACGTGTCGGACAAGTCAAACACATCGCGACAAGTAAAAACCATTTTTTCAAAAGTGCACAGTTTTTGAATAGAGGAATCAATTTGGATGCCAGAACATGGATTGTTCTTGCAAATATAAGTACTTTCAGCTGTATAAACTATCAAAGTGCTTGACAAAGATAAATATGGGGTATGTTCAAACAATTGACTGCAGTTTTCAAATGTTGATGATGAGCTTACGCTGATAAAAACAGAGTTTAGAAAAAAGTCTCGATAGATCGGGCCCAATTTTTTTAATCTAAATAATGAATAACAAACTGCTGCAAAACATATCAAAAATTGAGCTGCCAGAAGTTGCCGGTTTGCGCTCGGGAAATTTTTTTTTTATGAAACGTACAGTTACGCCCATGAATGCCCGTTACACAGCGCACAGTGGTTCAAAATCCCAAAAAGGTGGCCAAAGATCAGAATCTCGATATTTTACGTCGTTCAAGTATCCATGTCAGGTTTTCGGGGTCGCTGATTTCGAAAATGGAGTAAAAGATCCAAAATTCACAATGACGAACCCAATACGGTGGGCATTTTTATCAAATTTACCATGCATTTACTTGCAAATGAGTGAAAAGGGGTTCTCAGGGTCGTTGATTTCGAAAATGAAGTAAAAAATCTAGAATTCGGAATGGCGGACCGAAATGGCTGACATTTTTTTGAAAAGAGTAGTTTTTTAGGAAAGTGGCCGCCATTTCTGGTCCGCCATTATCAATTTTGGATTTTTGACTTCATTTTCGAAATCAGCGACCCCAAAAATCCCTTCATACTCGTTTTAAAAAGGGGTTCTCAGGGTCGTTGATTTCGAAAATGAAGTCAAAAATCTAGAATTCGGAATGGCGGACCGAAATGGCTGACATTTTTTTGAAAAGAGTAGTTGTTTAGGAAAGTGGCCGGCATTTCTGGTCCGCCATTATCAATTTTGGATTTTTGACTCCATTTTCGAAATCAGTGACCCCAAAACCCCTTCATACTCGTTTTGAAGTAAATGCACGGAAAATTTTAGGAAATGTCAGACATTTTCTATTTCGGATCTTGGACTTCATTTTCGAAATCAGCTACCCCAAAAACTCCTTAATACTCATTTTCGAGTGAATGCACAGACATTTTTGAAAAATGTCCGCCATTTTAATCTGCCATTTCGAATTTTGGATATATGACCTCATTTTTGGAATCAGCGATCCCAAAATCCCCTTAATACTCATTGTCAAGTGAATGCATGGAGAATTTAAGAAAAACATCCGCCCTTTTGGGTCTGCCATTTTGAATTCTGGATTTTGGACTTCATTTTCGAAATCAACGACCCTAAAAATCCTTCAGTACTCATTTTCAAGTGAATGCATTGAAGATTTTGGGTCTGTCATTTTGAGTTTCGGATTTTTGACTTCATTATAGAAATCAGCGCCCCCAAAAACCTCTTATTACTCATTTTCAAGTAAATGCATGGAAAATTTTAGGAACATGTCCGCCATTTTGGGTCCGCCATTTTGGATTTTTACCTTGTATGAGTACTCGAACGAAGTGAAATAACGAGATTCTGATTTATGTCCAGATTTTTGGGATTTTAAAGCACTGAGCGCCAGTAAAGAAAGGGGGGCTGGTTCAACAACAGCCAGTCGAGGAAACACTAGGCGGGGCAGGCCTACGAAGTTAGTAGAACTTTTGAGCAGAGTCACATCGCGCTCACATACCCTGGAAACCCGAGAATCAAGCGGTTTCCGCGACGAATGGCGAAAGCGAATTACCGCGACGAGTAGCGAGAGGGAGAAGGAAAAATCGACAGAAGAAAAAAGGAAAAGAGGAAAATGATCTTGAGGAAGTAGAGAAGGCGGGAGAATTTAAAAAGAGCAAATTGAAAAGGAAAACACCGGAGAGGGAGAAGGGGGGAAATTAAGAGAGGAAATGCGTGGAAGACTGGATGATTTAGATAGGAAAGGGGTTGAGACCAAGGAGAAGGTTCAAAAGTTACGAAAGAATTGGTAGGACTGTGGAAAGGAAATGAGAAAGTATTGAAAAAACTGGAAAGTGTAGAGAATCATTTGCAACTATAGATGAAAGGGGGATAGACGCGCAGAATGATGATAAGAATGTACAGAGGAGATTGACACAAATAGAAAGACAGATGGAAGGAAAACAAAGAAAGAGGAGAAGCAAGAACGTTGTGATCAAGAGGATGGAAATAAAAAGCAGAAGAGGAGAGGAAGAGGTGAGGAACGTTACAAGGGACATTGGGTAAAAGTAAGGGTAGAAACAGTAAGGAGAATAGGAAGGATTGAGGAAGGGAGAAAAGACATGTCTTTGGTGAAAGTAGGAAGTGAGGAGGATAGATTCGAAATAATGGGGAAAAAAGGTTGTAGAAACGAGGAACAAAGATAATCGGAGATGATATGACGCGGCAGGAAAGGAGAAGAGAATGGATAATAGGTCAGAGTGCATGGGAAGAAAGAAGGAAAGGTAGCGGGGTAATAATAGGGAGGGGTAGGATATGGGTAAACGGAGAGATGAGGATTTGGGGCGAAGAAAGAGAAGTTTTTAAAGTCTGTCAATGAAGGAAAGGGAGGGAAATATACGGAAAACGGCGAGATGGGATTCATGGAAAGACGGCGGGGTTAACGGAAGGCAAACAAACATAGAGACGAAAACGAAAGAAAAGGGGGAAGTGAAATTGGCTGGAATGTTTCGGGTTTAAAAAACAAGAATTTTCTGGGAGGAATTGAAAAATGGGACGTTATAATGACGAGTGAAACATAGGTGTTGGAGAAAGACTGGAAAGGGATAGGAAAAAAGTTACCAAGAGGATATGTTTGGAAGATGCAAGAAGCAAGGAAGGAACATGAGAAAGAAAGAGGGATGGGCGACAGGGTATCAGGGGTAGGAAAGGATCTTGTGGTGAAGAGATTGTGAGAAGAATCAAAGTAGGTAAAAAAAGAGTTGCGATTGTATGTGTTAACAGGAGAAGAGGGGTAAAAAAATGAAAGCTCTGAATATTATTCAATGGGAAAATTTAAAAAGGAATGACACAGAATTTCACATTTTCATTTCCTATGCTCTAAATGGAAGAAAAAATCAATAAATTCTGAAAATTATATCATTTAATCAATTTTAAATTAGAAATATTAAAACGTGCACATTTTTTAAATTGATCATTTAGAATCAAACACTTTTCAAATAAGAGGTTAAGCATAAGTTTTCTTCATTTAAAGTCGTTTGCAATCAATAATTTTCGATTATTATTTATAATGGGATAAAAATTTCATTTCCAGTTTCTCCCCTATTTATTGTACAAGATTTGAGGGACAAACATTCCGAAAATATCTGACGTTCGAGTAAGGGAATTAAATATAACTTGGTCAACCAAAAATGTTTGGCCCGGCACTGGTCGTTTCTCACAAGCGGTAAGCATTTTTCTTGGTCGATAAGGACCGCTTGGACTGTTATTCGTAGCGTGCTGTCCCATTCAGGAATTCTTTCTGAATGATATTCAATTCTGATAGAAAAAGTGCTGTAGAGTTTACAAAAACGTGAGTCTGTAATTATAATAGTTTTTTTTTCATATCCGTCACTCCGCCACAAATTCTGTGATTCCTCCAGTACAGACTTTTTCTTTGCAAAAAAAGAGCTCAAATTGCTATCACGCTTCAATTCTTCATACTCGTGGACATGAAAAAATAATTGAAAGAAAAGCCTCCACTCAGAGCAATGAAAAAATAGATGAAAACTTATTCTGAGCTGTACAAGAAAAAGACAGTTTCGTGTCAAGAAAGAGGGTCTCGTTTCAAGCCAAAAAGTAGGCTTGAAAAATATATGCATTTTTGCTTAAAAAAAACTCAAACTTTGTGACTTTGTGATAAACAACAGACCAAAATTGAAACGAAATGAAAGAATGCAAGTTGTATCTGGAGACTCTTGATTTACGAAAACTTGGTTGGTCTTTCCACATCTCGATAAAGAGGCCCCTGTTTGGAAGCTCCACCCGGAATTACTCGGTACACGATCTTTCGGAGGCGGATTCATGTTTCGAGATGGAAGAACGGAACGAAAGAATCTCGATTCTCGAAGCCTTTTAGTCACTTTATGACCCCGGAGACAAGGTATCTTGGGAGTCGCGGGTAGAGAAGGGTGGAGGCGGGGGTTGAGCGGCGGTCAGATACGGAACCATCATATTGAAAACCATAATTCGTAGGGCCCACGGAGGCTATCTCATCGCGTCACAATAAATACTGATTCCTGGAAGGCGGCCCCGTATCTTGGGACCGTGTGGCAAAGTCACTTATACTTACTTATACCTAACCCTCTCCACCCGCTCTACCCCCCTAACCCCTCCTTCACCCTTCGCGAGTCACACCTCCCTCAAGACCGATAGCGCGAAAGTAATTATTCCTGATAACCTAGCTTGATATTGCTTATATGCTTTATAAGCGTCGTATCGAGCACTACTCTCTTCCGATCCTCTTTTCTTATTTCACCCTTTCCTCCTTCTCTCCATATCTACCGAGCCAATCAATTCCCATCCGTCGGTCTAATGGATCCACAAGAGAAACGATCTTCGAGGTGTTCGACCACTCGATTACGCACTCGTTTTATGGCCATCTGCGTAAACAGGCATAAGTATACGAGTAGCTCGATGTGCTTGAAAAATTATGCGAGGAGCGAAGTTTTAATGTTGGTTCCTTCCTTGTGTGCAGAGGATCAAACTGTGGTGATTGAATCTCGAATATTGTTTGTCTCCTTTGATAACCAGGTTTCAGATTTAGACCGATTTTGCTCAGATATAGAAAAATATTATTCAATTTGAGGCTTAACAATTTGATGATAATGATTGTTTTGATTTTAATATTTTATTGCTTGATTAACTTCACTCAGGGGCGCACAGAGGCTGAAGGAAGCCCGGGACAGAATATTGTCGCATATTAATTCAGCGGAGCCCCCTTGGGCGCGGGACCCGGGCGGGGCCCGGGGCAAATCAACCCACTTGCCCCCCCCCCCCCTCTGTGCGCCACTGACTTCACTGCTTAGTTTAGGGTAACAAAATTAGAAGGTGTAACATTTCAAGCGTTTTTCTTTTTACTGCAACTACTTCGAGCATTTACTTTTACTGTGTTTGAATTGAAATTTAAAACCATATTTTTTTGTGATCCACTTTAATATCAAGGTGGCGATTTAGCAGACATTTTTTAATTCCCGGTCATTTCCCGGTTATTTCTGGTCAAGTTTGTCAATTTTTCCGGTCAACTAATAGTAACATATTCATATTCGTCACAAAACGCAAACATTTATTTCAATTTGTGACGTTCATTCTAAACATCCTTCAACAAAACAGATCAAGAATTGCAAAATAGATTAATTTTGAAAAAACATTCAAATTCTCCACGGAAAAATAGCATTTTTTCACAAAAGTTAGAACTGTTAAATTTAAAATGGTAAAAAACAATTTGCGAAAACGAAAAAAAAATGGATTTCTAACAAAATAGTTCATTTATCGACCAATGTGATGAATTTTCAAATAAAAAGATGAATATTTAACTGGAGCACATCAATTTTCAACCACGGAGGTGAATATTCAAACAAGGAAATAATTTCCAAAAATAAAAATGAATTTTCTACCAAAAAATACAATGTTTCAAGAAAATAGTTGAATTTTGAACTGAAAACATAATCATTTTCAACCCAAAACGGAACAGTAACATTTTTGATGTAAAAACCCAATTTCATACCAAACATAAGAGTTTTTAACTCAAACAAAGAATCATAAACTGAAAAATTGAAATTTTCTAACGGATGAATAAATTTTCAGTAAAAAGACAAATTATTGTCAACCAAAATTTGAATACTCACATTTGGAATCCAATCAAACAAATGAATTTTTAACTACAACTATGGAATATTCTATTGTGATAAGTTAAATTTTCAGTTGAAAAAAAATTACTTATAACAAAAAAAAAAAACAAAAAAAAATTGCTTGTAACAACAAAAACTAACTTTCAAACAAATCGATTTTGAAGCAAAATGATGAATCTTCACTAGAATAGCTCAAATTTTACCCAAAAATTAATTTTTAACTAATAAATACCATTTTTCAAAAAAAATGGTTGAATTCATAACTAAGAGATAATCATTTTCAACCAAAAATAGAATTGCACCATTCATAGCTCAAAAATTAATTTTTAACTAAACATGAAAGTTTTCAATCAGATGAATTTTCGACTGATATGGAAAATATTCCACTGTTCAACTTGAATTGTTAACCGTAAAGAAGCATTCTTGAACAAGAAAAGTAACTTTCGAAGAAAAAGATAATTTCATACCAAAAAATCCATTTTTCCAACAAAATATGTAAATTTTCAATCCACAAAAACAAATTTTCATCCAAATAGTGGTATTTTGAACTAGAAAAGATCATTTTCTACTAAGAATGCAACATTTAAATTTCCATTTAGAGAAATTAATTTTTAACAGAACTGATGAATTCTCAGGTAAAAAGTTAAATTTTCAACTGGAATAAATGTTTTTTATGCAAGAAAGGTGAATTTTCAACCACGAAGATTTATTTTCTACAAAAGAGGAAAAGAGGAATATTCAAACAAGGAGATTAATTGTCAAATAGAGAGATAAATTTTCTACTAAAAGTACAGTGTTTTAACAGAATAGTTGAATTTTGAACTGAGAAAACCATTGTTTTTCAATAAAAATGGAACAGTAACATTTTTAGTTTGAAACCCCAATGTCATATCAAACATGAGAGTTTTTAACTAAAACAAAGAATCCTCATCTGAAAGAGTTCAATTTTCAAAAAGATGAATTAATTTTTAGTAGAAAAGATCAATTATTTTCAACCGAAATTTCAATACTCATATTTTGAATTTACCCAGAAAAATGGATTTTTTACTACAACTATGGAATTCTCGATCGGAACAAGTTAAATTTTCAGTTGGAAAAAATTACTTATAACAAAAAAAAAATTAGCTTCTAACAAAAAGAAAACTAACTTTCAAGCAAATCGATTTTTCAGCAAGATGATGAATCCTCAAATAATATTGTAAACGTTTAACGGTCAGAAATAAATTTTAAACCGGAAAGATGAGCTTTTACCTGAAATGATGAACCCTCCACTTGAATAGTTGAAATTTTGACCAAAAATCAATTAGAAAAAAAAAATACAATTTTTCAACAAAATGATTGAAATTTGAATCATAAAAAAAAAATTCTGAAACAAAAATGGAATAGTACCATTTTTGGCTCAAAAATTAATTTTGAACCAAACATAAGAGTTTTCATCCAGATGAATTTTCGATTGATATGAAAAATATTCAACTGTTCATCTTGGATTGTTAACAATAAAGAAGAATTTTCGAACAAGAAAAGTAAATTACGAAGAAAAATATAATTTCTTATCAAAAAACCCGTTTTTCCAACAAAATATGTGAATTTTCATCGAAGTAAGTGAGAAAAGTAACTTCCGGAGAAAAAAATAATTTTATACCAAAAATCAATTTTTCATCAAAATATGTGACTTTGAACGAATTGATAAATCAATCCATGAAGAAAAATTTTCATCAAAATAGTTGAATTTTGAACTAGAAAAAATCATTTTCCACTAAAAATAAAACAGTTCAATTTCCAGTTAGAGGAATCAATTTTCAACCAAACTGATGAGTTCTCAGGTGAAATGATGAATCTTCAACTGGAATGAATGTATTTTTTGCACAAAAGGTGAATTTTCAACCATAAAGATCAATTTTCTCCAAAAGAGGCGAATTTTCAACGAAGGAAATGAATTATGAAAAAAATAGTTCAATTTTTAAATTCAAAAACCGATGTTCACTTAAATACTTGAATCTCCACTAAGAACAGATGAACTGATTTTCAGCAAAGTAGTTACATTTTTAATCAGAGGTGTTTTAAATTAAAATAATGCACCTTCAACAAAAAAGTATAATTCCCAACAGAAGAATTTAACTTCCAATTAAGTAAATGATTTCTTAACTAAAATATGTGAAAACCAATTACAATGTATATTTGTGTGTGAAATGAATCTATGGCATGAGCTTGGACTTGCATGCCTGACTCGAAATGAATTATCGGTCATATTATTAATTTCATGTCAAATTCAATTATTATAGAGTTTGGATATTTTTGATAACAGATTCGACCATTTAGAATACTTACAGTTAGTGAAAGCTATATTTATTGATTATTAGACAACCCCTTTTCCTTTTCTCCACTAGCAAACAGATGTACGAAAGATTCTCGAAGTAGACACTTACCCGAAACAAGGAGACATAATATAATTTATTATTTTCCGAAGTATTATCACATGAACAATACGATTTCAAAGTAAATCACGTTATAATTAAATTAATTTACGTTTATAGCAAATCCAACTGGGTTGACAGTAGTCGATATGCATATTTTCATTAAAAATTATTTGCTGTTTAATAATTCTATTTTTTAGACAAAATATTCATATATTATAATAATTAATTTTCAATTATTCAGTCAATAATTTTCTTTCAAGATGAAAATTATAGATTTATTGCTTCATTTTTATTCGAAATTATCGATCCTGGGGTATAAATAACTGTGATTCTCATGATGAATTGAATAAGTGAAACGCGGATATAATTATTATTATACTGTGGTCTTTAAATATTATTATGTTTCCCTTTACCTTCCTTAAGGTGGCTTCAACAGATAATTTTCATGAAAAATTATAGCTTTGAAAAATATCCATTTGAGGGATTAATCTGCAAACAGCCTTGCTAAGAATATAGGTATACAAGCAGGAACAAAATCTCCAAACTTAAAGAATTGGTATTTTTCTGAAATATTTCAACGATTCGTATAATAATACTTATCATTTCTATCAGTCTTAAATCATCAGTCGATCTTAAACTCACTTTCTTCAGGGGAAAAATAACAGTTTCAGGAATGATAAAAATTCGCTGATGTTTTCGATTTTCAATTGTTCCTTTCATGCAGAAATAATTATAAATAAGCGTACCTACAATTGGCAAACTAAAACAGATATCAGAAAGATTTTCAAAAACTCTTCATTCCAAATAAAACGTGAACAAAAATGCTTGAAATCTCACCTAAACTGCTTTAACTCAAATAATTATATTCTTAAGAAGGTATACCATCAGAATCAGATTGACGCCATGGATATCAGAAAACCTTCGTCAAAGTCAAAAAAAAAAAATCCTCAAAGTTTCGATTTAAATAAATCGAAACCAAGAATCCCTTGCTCCACCGACTCTCCAAATATAATTTCAGGTTCTACAAATCCTCTCCTCACAAAGCCTATTTTCAAAATCAGACTAGCGTCTATCCACTTAAAAAGACTCTGTCATTTCTAATCACCCAAAGACCAAGATTATCAACATTCCACGATCAGACGTCCGACTTTGTTCAAGAAAAATCTCTTATCTGACTGAGAGGTCACTAACCGTCCTTCCCTCACTTTATATATACAATCCGCATCTAGTGATAGTCCACAAGAATCTTCAATGACCAGACAACGTGACTCGGATCAACACACGCTTAACCAAACTCGTCCACACCGATTATCCAAACCAGCCCAAGGGTGCGGACTGGACACACATCCCAGGGTCACCGGAAGGGGGATCCAAAAGAGAGAGAGAGAGAGAGAGAGAGAGAGAGAGAGAGGGGGGGG
>WSXT02169410.1:0-22375 GCA_011762715.2 Neuroterus valhalla | reverse complement strand
CGGGGCAAAGAAAGGGGGAAACAAAGTCTAGAGCGGAAAAAGAGAAGAGAGGGGGACGGAGTGAGGGGGGGGGAGGAACCAAGATTCTCTCTATATGAGGGAGGAGGGGGGACAAGATCAGATATGGAGCCCCCTTGGGAGGAAGACGAGGAGGTGTTACGGTTGTGTGCGAGGACCTCTTTATCGTGATCCCGTCCTGCAGCTCAGCTCCTCATTAGCCCGCTCACTCATCAATCACTTCGTCCAAGACCGTCTCTAACGTCCAGCTGTTATCTCAAGCCGCGAGCTTGTTTGTTGGCACATATGTATGCATTTAGTTATGTATATATGTGTGTGTGTGTGTGTATGTGGAAGATCAGACGAGCACGGGGTCGAGGTGGACCAGAGTGGTGTGTCCCAATATTTGGACCAGGGGCTCCTTCGCAGTAGCGGATCCCGCCGGGTGACACAGCTTGGGCCCCGAAGATCAAGCCTCAGGAATTTAGATTGTCTTCTATCTCTGCTTGAAACGTGTTCTGGTAGCGCCAACTCTGTCATCACTAATTGACATGATTATAAAACTTTCAAATAGTGATTGCTTCCTTCTATCTTTCAAGAAGATGCGAGGAGTTGATCAGATGCTTCTGTGAAACTTTGAACTCAGATAAAAAAAGAGATAGTTCCAACAAACCAGTTGATCCCATTCGTTAGGTGACCAAGTGATAAAGCTATAAATCAAATTCAGATGTTTTGAAATAATACATCCTTCTTCAGAAGAACAAATCTTATATGGATATGTATTCTTCAATCTTTATTGACAAGTTTCATCTGGCTCATAGCGGATCTATCCTGGATTCTAGGGTATAGTACTTCAAGATCTATCTTATCCATTTAGTTTAGCAGATTCAAGTTCAATTCATCTTCTAGGATGAAGAATCAAACAATTTTTATATAAATCAAACAAGTTTATCTTATTTGGTAGAAATTTTATCTTTTTCAGTAGATAAGAAGTTTGGTTGAGATTTTAGGTATTTTTAAAAAATTCAGCTCGTTCGTATTTGGGCATTACGCTGGAATTCTTAACAATTTTTCTTTCCCCTATAAAAGTGGGAACTGATTTATGTTTCTCTTCAAGAGCATCTTTTTTCTTCACTAGCCAGTGTACAAGGAGACTCGAAAGAACCCTCACGTGTTTATTGTTTTCCAACATACGCGTCTGTTTTTCCAATATTTGAAAAAATGCGTCTTTCCAAATTTCTTTTGTGCTAAAGTGTCAATTTGAATATAGAAGAATCTCTCTGGTCGGCGGAGCTGCAGGATTATACGAAGGATGAGTTGAAATTCTGAAATTATATTTATTAAAATTCGTATTTTTTGCGGTTAAAAATGGAAGTTTCCTTGCAAATACATGCTTCCTTAATACGCTTAGTTTTCAAAAAATTTTCCGCAGTATGATCGCCTTATATTTTTGTGTGTTGAATTGATGATCTCGGTGTGGAATGATCTCTCCTCGGCAAATCTTCAATGATGCTAAATTCTTTGTGCAAAATTCGACTAGCTCTTATTTGAGCAGTTTATAAGAATTTCTGTTAGCTTCCTGCAGTGGGCTGGTGACCTACTCAGTGTAAAAATAACCAATAATAGTTCGTTTACAATGTTAAAACGTAAACGAGTTAAGCTTACCCCGAAAGAGATTTGGCTTAATGGTATAATAACAAAATATGAGATTCTTCAATTCTGGATTCAACAGTTTTTAAATAATACATTCGAAATCTACGGGTTTCAGCGATTCCCACGATATGTTAAGTACCTCTGAAAGTTGAATATTAGAAGTTTAGCTAATGTGTAGTTAATAATGAACTCTGATCCACACCACCACGAGGTCGAGTTCAAGGATTGTTTTTTTTTTCACGTGCTGATCCCCAGTAGGCATAGTGTACTTGTCAATTGAACATGCATTTTTGAAGCTTTGCTTCTTTTGGGATGGTATATACTCTGAGCGAGGCCACCCAGCTGCAAAAAACGGGAACACTCTTTCTCTCTCTTTCTCCCTCCCTCCGGTTCTGGTGTAGTATATGTATAACGAGTGCAGTATAACATCACACATTTGATACTTGCCGTATGCTGATTGATGCAAGTGATTAAATGTTCATAGTATGTTTGTAATGCGATATAATAAAGTAGTGAAAGTTTTATTCAATTATTATATTACAATCAATTGTATATTTTTTATAACATTGACTAGAAATTAATTCATGTCTACATATTACACTTGAAACTGACAAACTTTAGTAATTTAACTTCTTTGAAAATTGAATCTCCAATTGCGATCAACTTTATACTTTCTGCTACAATATTTCTTTTACTGGCGTGCATGTCGGCATAAAGTGAGAGGATAGCTGCTTTCTTCCAATCGATGAATGAATTAACAATAAAATTTTTGATTTTCTTTCAACGCGAAAGAGCAAAGCTTCTGTCGGCGGTCCCGCGACCGCTCTACTTTTTTTCTTCATATGTTTGGTCAAAAATCAATTTTTTCCAAACTATTTGGTGAAAATACTAACAACTTGATTCAAAATAAGTTTGTTTGTTAAAAATTTATATTCAAGGATCAGAATTCCAACTATTTATCTTGAATTTTTTTGTTTCTGTTAGGAATTCACTGTTTGGTTGGAAAATATGACTATTATGTTCGAAAAGTCCTCCCTTCTGGTAGAAATGCAATTATTTCTGGTTTAAGATTAAAAAATTGTAATCGAAAGTCATTCTTTTTGGTTAATATACCGATTTTTCGGTTCAAAATTAATATTTACGGATTAAAAATTCAACGATTTCCTTTGAAATCAACTATTTCGAAAAGCACTATTTTCTGTTTGAGACCACACTATTTGGTTAGAGAGAACCTTTTATGCCAAAAAATGGTATTTCGCGTTGAGAAGTTAACTGATTTCTAGAGAATTCGTCTTTTTTGGTCAAGAATTAAAAAATTCGGTTAAATATTCACTTCTTAGTTTAGAATCAATATTTGCATGTTGAAAATTTAACTTTTTTGTGTAAAGAATCCTTTTTCTTTTGGTATAATAAATTTATTCATTCAAGTCGACAATTTGTCTGGTTTTCGAAAAGACGCATCCTATTCAGTTGAGAATTGAATTCTTTTGTAAGCAACTTGTCTTGTTGGCTTTGGACTTCAACAATTTAGCAGAGCTCTCTTTTTCTCCTTGACTGAATACTCTTTTGGGCTGGAAATTCAACTTTATTGTTGTGAAATGGACTATTTTGTTGAAAATTGATCTATTTTATCGAGAAGAATCTCTTTTCTCATAAATTCAACCGTTTTGTAGGAAATTCGTCATTTTGGTACAAATTTCGTTAATTTGCTCAAGACTCGTGTTCTCCTTGATCAAAAATTTGTCTTGGTTGAAAATTCATCTCTTTTGATAAACATTTGTATTGACTTTCATCTCTTTTAAAATTAATTCGGAAGTGACTAATTCGGAATTGCAACTGTTTAGTGGATGATAAATCTAGTTTAGTGAAAAATCCAACTGTTTTCTTTGAAATAAATTTTTCCTGTTGGTCAATATTTTTTTCAACCAAAAGTGAACTTTTTTTTTTGGTTGATGCATTGATCTTTGTTGATTGAAATTCGTATTATTTGTAGGAAAATCGATGTTTTTGTAAGGAATCACTTTGGTTGATGAATAAACATTTATCTTTGCCGCTTTAAAATTCTCCAATTTGGTTAACATTTTGTTTCTTCCTTCACTGAGAAATTCTCCATAGTTGAAAATTCAGTAGAAATTTGATTTTGGACATTGAAATATAGTTATATTGTTATTGATCAGTAATATTTTTCTCAAATCTGGGAAATATTGTCAAACTATCTAGCACAAGCATTTGTCGACATATTTTCAACTATAAAGAACTTTACTCATTTACTTCAACAAAGTTGATCAAAATTATTAAATCCATATTTTAGGATTGCAGATTTAACCTTTCCGTAGAAAGTTTGTCTATTTTGTTTCAGAAATTCTCTCTTTTTGTAGAAGTTTTACTTTTTGTTTAGTTGAAAGTTGACCAATCTTATAAAAAAGCCATGTTTTTTATTAAGAATTTTATTGTTTATTTGGAAATTCATAATAACGGGTTGAAAGCTTGACTGTTCGTTGGTAAATCCGTCTCTTTGGTTGAAAAGCATATATTTTGTTGAGAGTTCAACAATTTGGTGGCAAACTAATAATTTCAGGTTGAAAATCCAATTGTTGTTCAAAAATTTGTCTTTTTGAATGGAAAATTCCGCTCTTTTGCAAGAAATTCCATATTCTTTCAGTTCAGCTTGTTTGTTGTAAATCCATCTTTTTGAGTTAAGAATTCAACTGTTTTGAACAAAATTCTTCATATTGTTAAGACTATGTTCCTTTTTGGATCAACAAATTGGTTAAAAGTTGCCTTCTTTGAGAATCAGTATTTTTGTGTTGAAAATCAAAATAATTGTCGAAAATTCGTCTTTTTGATTTGGAATTCCATTATCTTGGTATTAATTCTGTTTGAATTATTAAATACACATTCGCTTAACTCCTAATCTTCAACTTTCAGAGTCACTTCACATATCGTGGGAATCGCTAAAACCCGTAGATTTCGAATAAAATATTTAAAAATTGTTAAATCCAGAATTGAAGAATCTCACATTTCGTAATAACCTGCGGCTGAGAAAGGTATCGGAAATGAGTATTTGCCATCGCCCGGATAGGGGAGCCGTAGGTTGAGCACAGTCCCTTTCCGAGTCTCGTCGAGCTCGACGCTGGCATGAAACAATGGAAAGGGTCGGAAGTCGGATGAGCCTCCAGGAAGTAGGTGGTACCATGAAATGACCTTAAGCCGATATTATAAGTAGATTTGATACATCACGATGATGGAATTTTTACAATAATTCTTAATTTGACTTTCTAGAAGTTTCTCATCTTCTCGACAGACTTCAAGAACAAATTTCGAGGAATGGCTAGGAACCTTATGGATGAATCAAGACCCTGTGATCGTTTCTCTTCCGGATATGCAGCGGGTATTTTTTGCTTCGGCACCTTTTTACATCGTTCTTGAGTCTGTATCCGCCACTGGTCTGCCTCTCTCAAAAAGATTCGATCGAGTTCAGGACCGCGGTTCCTGCTCGGTAAAGATCGATTGCGATAATGTGAACGGATTCGTCTACCCGCTTGTTCATTCGGTGCAAAAGCAGCATCTGCAAGACGTCCCGATCGGAGTCCAAGTTCACGTCTTGGAAAAATCCTAATGATCTGGCCCGCATTTAATTGCATTGAATTCATAGCTGAAGCGTACTCGAGAATGTTGAATACTAGAGGTCTTAGCGATATAGGGAAAGGACTAGGGTCATAAATGATTATAGGGATGAAAAGAGGGAAGCCAATATACTAGTAGAAGAAAGAAAGGATAAAATCAAAACGGAAGGAGATACGAAAATGCAAAATGATTTTGAAGAAAATGAGAAACTATTCTGGAAATGGGTTAAGAAGACTAGAAAAGGAAATACTAGCACTGAGGTAGTCTCAATTAAAAATGCAGATGGCGAAATAATACGGAGTTCGGACAAAGTGAAAGACTGTATGCGGGATTTTTTGAAGAAGCTGTATGGAGGTAAAGCCGCGGAGCATAACAACAGTAACACAGGCACGGATACGTTAGATAATTCCAATGTAGGTGGCGGAAGCAGAATCGGTATCGACGAGATTATTTCCGTACTTAAGAAACTAAAGAATGATAAGGCTGCCGGTGTGGATGGTATTTCCTCTGAAATGCCTATGTTTGGTGTCGGAAACTTGTTTGTGTGGCTGTGTGAATTTATAAATATGTGCTGTGAATAGCGAAGTTCCGAATGATTGGAGACAAGCGATTATTGTCCCAATCTACAAGGGAAAGGGTGGTGCAGGCGACTGTAATAATAAGAGAGCGATAAGCCTTCTAAGTATTGTGAGAAAAATACTTACCAAAATAATTATCAATACAGTCATGGGAGTAACAAAGGAAGGATCTGAGAAGATCAATGTGGATTTATGCCAGGGAGATCATGTGCGGTTCAGATATTGAGCTTGAGACAGATCACAGAAAAAAAGCCTTATAAGAGTAAACAAAAAAGTTTTCTGTGCATTTGTTGATCTGGAAAAAGCTTTCGACAAGGTAAATAGAGCTAAACTTTGGGAGGTGTTAAAAAAATATGGAGTGACTAGATGGCTTCTGAAAGCAATACAATCAATATATAATGGTAGCACAGCAAGTGTTAGAGTAAATGGACATCTGAGTGATTGGTTTGATATAAGGCAGGGCGTGTTAGGCAAGGATGCGTTATGTCCTCGTGGATATAAACTCTTATGTTTGACATGAAAGTGGAAGTTCGTGGCCTTGCGTTCGCAGAAGACTTAACGCGATCGGCATGCAATTTCTGCGTAATATGTGCGGTAAAACGCTAATAGACAAAGTACGTAATGAGTGGGTTCTCAAAGAATGTGGTGTAGATAAACGCTGCTTGACAAGAGTGAGAGAAATTTTCTGAGATGGTTCGGTCACGTTGAGAGAATGGATGAAGAACGATTAACAAAGCAAGTGTATCTAGGAAGGGCGAATGGTAGCGTATCCAGAGGCAGACCAAAGAAGGAATGGATAGAGACCAGGAACCCAAAGAGCTCTCTTGAAAGTAGTGAGCTTCTTCAGCATGAGAGATGAAATTTTGATACGTTTAAGTATAAGCGAAGCACACTAAAGGGAGTAACCTTGAACAATCAAATTTTGATGTCATCATGTGCGAGGAAGTTTCGCAGGTGGGAGGAACTTGCAAAGTTTCGATCAGTCTGCATGTATTGAAGATGAGAGTCAGTTCAGTTAATCTTCGGATGCCGTATAGCTCGATATTGTTTAACTTAGCTCGTTATCACGAGATGCACTCTGTAGCCATCTCTCCAGGGTAGGAAGATAGTACAAGCAGCGCCTTCGAAGCAGACTCCCCTTTCTCTCCCTGAACCGCCCTTCCACCTCTTGACATCCCCGAACGAGAAAGGGGGTGGGGAGGGTTGCAAGGGAGCTGCATCCAGCCGATAACACCTCCTGGTCTGATAACACTCGGTCCAGACTCTCCTGGAAATCTCTCCCGCCCCCTTCTCGTTCAAATGGCCCGCGCAACAAAAAACGTGAAAAAAGAGGAGTAAGGTTATAATGGAGCAAAGAAAAAACGAAAAAGAAGTAAGGAAGAAACAATTTTCACCATATCGATGCTTACATGCGTTTTTGATTATCATTAATGAAGGAGACTGTCCTCGAAGTTTAGACGCGTCTAAACTTTATTGGAAGGAAGAGAGAAGGCAGGCCCAAAGTAAGAGGCTAAAAAGGAGATTTGTGTGGGATGGCAGAAGGGATGTCTGGAAGGAACAGTTGGTCTGCCGCCACCGCTGATAAGGCTCATAATGCGTCCGTTGTGCAAGTGCTATGCGGAATACGTCAAGGTTGCCCAGGTCACCAACATCTGACGATATTTCGAATACCAAAGTGTATTACTAAAAAATTTCGTAATAAATTCTTATCCTATCGAAATTGTGATCTTGAAAACAGCGTTATTTGAAGAACAAATTATTTGTGAAGGACTTAAAACAAAACACAATTATAGAAAAAATGCGCCCTAAGGAGCCAAAAAGAGTGCAAGCCTAGAGACGATATTCTTGAGAGGGCTACCCAATAGTTGCTAGTTGATAGCGCTGATGTCGCTATTGCTATTAAAACTGAACAGAACCTTATTTTGATGCAATTCTTCAGAGCTTACACGATGAGATATCACGCAGAACGTTTTGGGTAGTATAAATATAATCTACTCGTATTTATACCTCATTCCTTTTATAAAAGGACGGGAATAATGGACTTCGTGAAAGCTAGGGAAAGAGAGAAAGCCATGCATGGATATGTATATTGTTATACAGAGAGAGAGAGAGAACATGCAAAACGAAGAGGAGCGCGTGGGAGAATAAGAGTGAGAGGTGAGGGTAAGAAGGGCGCTTGATCCTCGGCTTCGGGGGTTTATAATAAAGCCTGCAGGGGCCAAGATAGGTGCTTGGCAGCCGTTATCAGCAGGTCCAGCGCTCGGGTCGTCCTCCTCTGGAAACCTAGGCTATGCCGCAATTCTCCATTGAAATGCCCACCTACAATCGCGAGAATTCATTCCCAGATCTTCTCGAACCTAGGTGTACTTCAGCTTCCTACAGAAATCGAATCAAATCGTCTTTACGAGACCAACTATAAAAACTTATCTCTTAGACTTTATTGAATTTATCTTACTCGAAATATTTCATTCTTGAATCAATAATTGTTCAAATAGTCCACAAGTCGAATGTTGCTAGAATTCTGCAAATTTGAAAACTACCCTATTTGCACAATTACTCGTGGACTGAAAGCTTTTTTTCCTTCAAAATAGCAAGAACAAATTTCCGCTGTTTTTCCTGGAAGACAATATGTTCAACTTTGAACCTTGAGGTAAAAATGAAATACCATACTTGTGCTCGTATTTTCTAATCAGCAGGTGTATGGAGTACGCGTTTCACTGGCAGCTAGGTGGTGGTGTGTATTATAATGCAGAGTGTGAGTTATCAGACATCGGGGTGTTATCGGTTCTGGGATCGCTTGCCCCGCTGGTAAGCTCCCACCCCCGAGCACTCGGCCTCAACCCCCTGAGCGATAACGAAAGGGTTATCACGCCACGTTCCCCAACTGCTGCCGCCACCACTAGCAACGCCAACACCGCCGCCTCCGCTGCCCGTCCAGGAGAGATTATTATTCTTTTTTTTTCTCTTCCGCCTTTTTCGCCCTGCCCGATTACAATCCCTTTGACTCGGCCACTTTATTGCAAGCCGTGCGTTGCATTGTTTCTTTGCACCGGTTTCCGTCTTATCGACCTTCTCCAACCCTCGACTTTTGAAGAAATCCCACCCCCACCCCCTCAATCTCTTCTGCGATTGAACCTGCGTTCACTAAGTGGCAGATCGATCGCTATTCGCTGAAAGCTGATAGAAGATCACTGAGTCTTTTTCATGGAAATTTCTTGTTTTTCATTTTATTCTAAATGGGTAATTAAAATTAATGGAATGTCCTGCCAGCAGCTGGAGTTGAAGCACTTTATATGAAATTTAATTCAACTATCGCTCATGAGTACAACTCAATGAACAACTCTTGAACGATTAATCATATTCAACACATCACTTAAGAAATATCGGATAATCTTTATCTGCCACTTCGAGGTTACTTTCTCCGCGCATAATTAATTAACGCGTTTAATGTGATTCGGCGAATTCTAATTTTGGCTGGTCCCTTTCGCGATCGGTCCCGATCATCGTAGAATATCCTCAATTTGGGATACCCTTAGCGATAAGACCCTACCAATTAAGGGCGACACGAAACCTTGATGCACATCGATGAATCTCCACAGAAATCTGAATATTCACGATCGAACTGAATGTATACGTGTGATCGGCAATTCTCGTGATTGGAGATATATATCGATGTTGAATCCTGGAGATGTATATACGATCCAAGGGAAAGATGTGTGCGAGTGGCGATCGGATCGAGTGATTTTAAATAATTAATTAAGTCACGAACATCCCAAGCTGTCTCCCTATCTTAAACACGAAATCGACTTGGTGCAAAGAAACAGATGAAGAAGCATGTATTCCTATTGGAGCCAGCCAACAATTGGAGAAATTGCTATAATAAATAAATGTAAGATCAGTTTTCCATAAAAATGATATCAAGGATTGATCGATACATTTTTGCTACAAGTTTCAAAAAAGGTTTCAGGTAGACCTAAGATGATATGAAATAAGAAAAAACTACAATATTGAACAAGTTTTTCTCCTTTATATTTCTTGTAGTTTAGTCTAATAATCGGTTTTTCATATCCTATTGCTAAAAGCAAACTCACTTGTTAAGACGCAGACTCTAAAATAAAATTGTTTACAAAAAAGTCTTAAAAACAGTAATGACTAAATTTTAATTTAGGCTCGTTAGTTTCTCACTGGTTTAAGTAAATGAAATTGACTAAATTAAGAAATTTTCTATAATGACAAAAATTTGAACTTAGAAATCTGAGTAAGGGGTGTTATTATGAGAAATGCATTTTTAAGGAGATGTTCCAGATTGTCAAACACAACAATACCGTCAACAAACGTTACGACACAAATTCCTTAAGCGAGATATATCATAATTTGATAATCAAAACTAATGAGCATTAAGAACATCACTTCTTACAATTGTATTTTTCAAAATCTCCCGCGTTTAGTTTAGTTATAGTTTTTCACTATAGGAGCGAATCGAACATAACCTAACTCCTGGACATGCAGCTGGCAAAAGAGGAGTGCTGCCCAAACATACAACATACAATTATGAAAAATTCACTACTCCGTGTTCAGGACTGTATAAAAAAAAACAATATAATTATGCTAATAAACAATAGAAATAACTTTGAAGACTATATGTGACCTCGACAACGAAAACAAGCTAAAAAATCACAAACTCCATAAGTGAGTAGGTTATATAATAGAAATGTTTTTATTTTTATTATTTTCATCACGGGGCTGGTACTCCTTGAGAGGCCTGTACAACAAAAGTGTCACGAGAGTTAGGGATGTTGATTTTTTTTTAAAGAAATCGTTTTCGATATAATCGATTTTTTTAACAATCGTTTTGGACATTGGTTTTTTTAGAAAAGAAAATCGATACTTGTACAAAAAAATCGATTTTTACCGATAATCAACATTCTTATCGAGAGTTGACCATAGCCGGGGCTGTGCGTGGGTTAGGATTGAAATAATGCATGGAAAAATGTTAAATATTATTTCTTTTCCGAAAAAAAAGAAGAAATTTCTCGCTCTTTTGAGTGCAAGAAAAGGATTCTTATGGTTTTCGGAATCTCTTAAACGAATAAGTACGGCCGAAAATATTCATTTAATTGATTTTAAACGTTAATATTACATTATTGTGTATCCTTTTCTCAAAAACAGAAAGTTAATTATTCAAAAAGTAGTGATTGGAGGCAATGTGATTGGAAATGTAATAATGGAAAATTACTGTAATCGATATGAATAAGTAAGAAATTGCCATTCTTAGTTTCTTATTTAATCTTGAATTGAAATTTATTTGAAATCGATTCATAGATAATTTTAGTTTCAAAATTCCCTTAGGTTGATGAAACTTTAATTATTTTGTTAAGAAAGTCTAAATTTAAGGTCAAAACTTAAACCGATTGCTTAAAAGTTCAACTACTTTGTGCAAAATTAATTTTTCTACTTGAGAATTTGAAGTTCCAAAATGTGGGTAAAAATTTGTAGAAAAAAATGTATTTCGTGGATTAAACTATTTGGTTGGAATTAAACTTTTTTGTTTGAAATTCAACCATTTTGGTAGCAAATTGAGCTTTTTGTTCAAAATTCAAACTATTTATGCAAATACTGGATTTCTGAATAGAAAATACAATTTTCCAATAAAAAAAAAAAAATTATTGGTTTGAAATTTCAATTTTTCTGTGCGAAATTCGTCTGGGCCTAAAAATATGAAAAATTCGGTAGAAAATGTAACTATTTGGTCAAAAATTACTTTTTTTGTTGAAAATTTATATTTTTGTTTGACAATTCAACTGCTTTGGTGGGGAATGTAGCTAGTTGGGTGAAAATTGAACTTTTTTTAAAATATTAATATATCTGGTTGAAAATAAACATCTTTCTCATAGAAAATTTTTTTGTGTTGAAAATTCGACATTTGTATAGGGATTTGATCTTCTTAGCTTAACATTAAAAAATTTGATATAAAATCAACTATTTGGTTATGAATTAATTTTTTCTTGACGAAAACTCATAACCGTTCTGTTGATAGAGAAGTTCTTTTTGGCTACAGGATGTTTTCTTAAAAATTCGTCTGAAAAGTTGAAAAGTTGTATAGTTGGTTCATGATTGAAACATTTTCTAAAGAATTGGTTTGTTTTTGATGAAATCAACTAGTTGAGAATTCGTTTACTTTCTTAAGAAGAAATTTTGTACTAAAACGGGAATCTAATTGTTTCACTTTTGTTCAAAACTTATGTTCTTCAGTTTGAAATTCGTCTTTTGGTAGACAAATTTTTTTTTGCATGAAATTTGATATGTTCCGTTCAAAAATCTAGATTATTGATTGAAAATGTATTTATTGTGTTAAAAGTGTAACAGTGCTGCTAAAAGAATGAAAATACTGCAGTATATTTGAATAAGTATGAAATTTCCATTTTTAGTTCCTAATTTAATCTTGAATTGAAATTTATTTGAAATTTTCGTTTTTTTTGGGAGATTTGCAAGATTCGAAAAAATTCCAATCTCTGAATCTCTGAATTTTTCTTGAAAATTTTTAAGAAAAATTCAGAGATTCTGGAAGATTTCAGAAAGATTTCAAAGGTTTGAAAGATCTCACGGACATTTCAAGAAGGTTCGTTCACCAGATTTCAAGGAAGATAAGAGCCTAAATCCAATTATTTTCATTATTTTCATTTTATTTATTCATTCATTTTTTTAAATGTATTATTATGAATTCGGAAATTGAAAATTCGCCACAAAACAACGATATAAATTGATAACCTCATGCTGGTCGAATGGTCGAAACCCTGGACATCTTACCCATAAATATTCAATGTTTTTTTAAGTTCCCCAAATTTTACTGATATTAGTTTCTGAATAAAAATTTTGTTACAGAGAGTAATAGATTAGGTGTCAAATGAATGAGTTTGCATTTAGTATTTTTAAATGTGAGTAGCGTAGGCAGGAATTAGGGGTCGTTTATCAAATTTGAAAACATAAAATTGTTATCTCTCTCAATCGCGGTGAAGTTTGATAAGAAAAACGTATACACACGCATACCCAAATGTACGGCATTTACCTCACCTAACCTAATTAACGAGGCATTCATTTAATTGACCGATGCGTGACAGCTCGCGTGCAGTCATCTATGTCTACGAATCTTTGTCTCAGAAGCAATCATGAGGAATTTGTAACCCCCAACTCATTCAAGTAATCTCAATTCACTTATTATACAAGTTTAATACAACTAATGGAAATAAAAGTTTTTAACAGAAAATGAGTTATTTTACTGTAAAGTATAGACACATAGGTATAGAAGACCACCCTACAGCAGATAACAATTTAATGAGAGAAGAAATGCACGTACGATGAATTATTTCAATTCATTAATAGGTATCTAGTATCTCAACTATTAATGGAATGAATTATTTTACATGCATCAGTAAGTTAATGATTAAATACTGTAGGTTGCCTTTTCTACTGTAGGAAGCTCTCCCCTTCTTGATATAGGCCAGTCAAGAGTAAATGTCATTAAAGATTTATTGTTGATGTTTTCGAGCCTTTAAAATATTTCTCAACCAAGAGGGAACCAAATTCTCCGCACTAAATATGCAAGATCCAGATAAACAATTAATAGGGATTCAGGATGCCGATAAAGATCACACACGTTAGGTTGAACCTTCCCCGAATCCCAGTGTGAAATTACCCAGAATTACCCAGAATCTTACATATAGTAGAGCGATAAAATCACAGAATACTGATAGAAATTCAAATGAATGATAAACATCGCACACGCCACAAGGAGAAAATATTTTCTGCACTATGTGAATTTTCAAAAATTCGTAGCTGAATTGCTAAGATACTACAAATATGTGAACTGCATGAATTTCTCGCGAGAATTCTATCGATATAAAATAATCTACATATTTATTGTTTGAGGAACTGAAATGTAGGTAATTTTTATGATTATTGGTTTACCTCATAATTACAGTATTTTAAAAATGTTTCCTTCAATTTCGGAACGATAACCTCAAGTTCGTAATTTCTCAAGTTAATTTACTTTCTACTAAGGAAAATAGAAGGAGGAGCTGATGAGAATTTAAACGGTGATAATTATATTCATTAACTCATTTCAGCCGTCGTAAAACCATAAGTAGGATATACCGGTTGGTTTGTGTGGAGGGAAAGAAACAGTGAGCGTGCGGTCTGCCACTAATTTAATATCTACCTCCTTTTATTTTTGTTTCACGCGGCTAATGGCAGCAAATTTACTCGCGGTCTCGTTATCGTGTCGGCGCGGCGGCCTGACTTCGCAGCTCTCAGAGAATTCACAACTTCATCTGAAGAAGAAACACTCCTTTCGTCGGATTAACTGGCTTGTTGCAATTTTCCGGCTCGGAGTGAATGTTAGGTAGATAAACGTTTCTTCTTCAGCCTATTGGCCTTGAAAAATTGACTTGTTACACCACCATGTTAAACAAATTGTTTTTTTTTCGTTACATACTTGAATCTGAGATCCGTTCACACTTCAAATAATATCATCCATCTGTACCTCAATACTATGACCGCTCGCTCTCATTGCTTTGCCTTTCTCGTGTTGCCTCGCACGTATTTCCCTACCTTTTCCTTACCTTACTTATTTGCTATTCCTTATCTACTATTTATATTATTAACATTTATCTTACATTTACTTCCTCTCCTCTTTACACATCTATCTTTCCTTATTCCTTCTCCTCCTTTCTTCTCTTCCTCTCCATCTTACCTAACACCCCCTTCGCTCATGCAATTGCCCTTTCCTCCCCTTTTTCTTGCAGTATTATGTCCGTGCTTATTCCACTCCTCCTCACCTCCTTGCATTCTTCCAACCAGTGTTAGATCTTTGCATACCCCTTTCCACATGATTCGCACCTTCTCTTCTCTCGCGGAAGCCCTCTTCGAGCCCTCCATGCTTCTACATCTCATATTCACTATTATCTCCAGGTTTTCTTTTTCTGCTTTCTCACAAAAATATCGCGATCTCTCTTCATCGGCATAATCAACTTATATTCATCATTACACCTTGACCCTCTTATCCTCTCCTCCCTGTTCTACCCTCTCTCTCCACGCCGTTCCTCTCAACAATATTATACACCTTTCTTCCCTTCTCATGACTTTTTCTAACTTCATCCTTATGCAGACCATTTTTTCGAACATACCTTTCTCTCTTGTGCTCTGTCTTTCCATCTCCTCTCCTGTTCTCCTTTCTTGTTCTCCTCTCCGGTTCTCCTTTTCCTACCAACATTCCCTTACCAGCCCACTTCGCCTCTCTTCCAGGAATTTTCCCTCTCCCTTTTCACAATATAACTAGGTGTAATTCTGTCCAACCCCAGTGTCCATCTGATATACCCTTCCCAAACCCTATTTACCTCCTCGCTTTCCTTCCAACCCAACACCTCTACTCCATACAGTAGCACGCTCATCACAAGGGAGTCAAAAACAGCTTCATCCTCCTTCCGAAGTCATCTGCAAACAACCGTGAACAGCACCGGTGCGGCACCGTGAATAACACACCGTTATTTTCAATAACACATTGAAAATATGAATGTCAATGACAATATTTTTACATGGTTCAAAAAATGAAAATGAGTTATTTTATTAACTAAATACAAACATCACACTTGTTTCTACACCCTTCTTTATCCCGTTTTTTCAGAATTCCTCGTTTTCTTCATTCCTTCGCTCGAATGCAAATTGAATTGATAAATTGTAATGGAAAATCAGACTATTTTCCGATGAAAGTTTATACTTTTCAATTGAAAAGTGTACTATTAGATTTTTTATCCAAGATAAGTCTTTCTTGGTTAAAAGTTCTACTGTTTGATTAAAGATTAAACTATATTCTTGAAATTGCATATATGTATTTTGGTTAAAAATGCAACTACCTTCCTGGTTGAAATATTATTTTGTACATTCATTTATTGGTTCAAGATACAACTGCTTTGTTGGAATGTCGTCGAAATTGACGAATTCCGCACTAAACTTATCTTTTTTTGTTGAAAAACTAATCTTTTTTATAGAAAATTTGACCACTTGGTGGAGTTTTGAATTACTTTGTTGGAAAGGCTTTTATATAGTTTGAGATTTATCTTTTCGATTATAAATTTGGATATCTGATCGAAAATTGATCATTTCTAAACTTCAAAAACAACTGCCATTTTCATTACCCTTTTTTTGAACTATTTGGTTGAAAATGTTAATTTATGTTTGAAATTCATATTCTTGGACATATAATTCAACTGTTTTTAGAAACTTCGTTTTTTTGGCTCAACTATTTTGTTAAAAACTTGTCTTTTTGGGTTTCAAATCCTATATTTCTCATAGAAAATTAAACTTTTTGGTTGAAACGTGACTTCCTCAAGATTCATTTCCACGGTTGTGAAATACAACGATTTTCTAGAGAATCCGCTCTTTCGTTTGAAAATTCAACAGTTTGGGTAATATTTTTCATTCTTTCTCTGAAAGGGAAATATTTCCTGGTTTGAAAGTCAACTTTCTTGTAGAAATGTTATGATGTTAATGTTTTTTGTCTACTTGTCTTATCAATAAATAATTAATTATTTAAATATTGTTTCTCAAAGTTGTGAAATTTTAGTATCTTATTGAAGGTTGTCAGTTGGACGAGGGGGTAAGACTTGAGTTTTGGACCCACTCCGTCCGGTTGCGGGTTCGATTCCCGCCTCGCACTCTGGAGAGGTGTTATGTGAATTTCAAACGCGTAAAATGGAGAGAGTATAAACAAACATCTCCTTATTCCATATGGAGTATCTTTTTGGAACTTCCTTCTTTCTGATTAAAAAACCATCGAAATTTCCACTATCTCATCTTTGGTTGAAAGAGAATTCTTTCTAGTTCTAAATCAAATTATTTGGTTGGAAATTATTATTTTTGCTTTAAATTGAAATTTTCGGGTAGGAAATTCAACGTTTCCAGAATATTTGTCCTTCGTGCTTGAAAATTCGTCTTTTTTAGTTTATAAATCTATTATTCTTGTAGAAATTCAAACAACGCGGATTAAAATTGACTTTTTGGAGATTCACATTCACGTTTCTAATTCGGAAGTTCAACAGTTTAGTTTAAATTTGTTTCCTTTTTTCAAAGAAAAATCTTTCCTGGTTTGAAAGTCAACTTCCTTGTAGGGTATTTGTCTTCATGGTTTCTAAATTTATCTGTTTAGGTCAGGGATTCAATGTTTTATTAATAATGCGACCTTTTTGGACGAATTCAACCGTTTTTGATCAATGATTAAAACCTTTTTGGGTTAAAATATCAACTATCGAATTTTTTGTTACAAACAAATCTTTTTCGATTGAGAATTCAACTGTGTTGATGAAAATTCCATTCTTTTCTTTGAATACAACCATTCTGTCAGAACTTTGTTTTTTTTTTATTGAAAATTTGAGCGTTACCTAAGACATTTGTCTTTTTAGCTAAAAAGTTTAAACAGTTTGTTAGAAAGTCATCTTTTTGTTCAAGAATTCAACTTCTTTGTTGGAAATTGTTTTTTTTTTTTAAATGAAATTTCTTTCTATTGGATTGAAAATTTAACTGTTCCCTGGTTTAAGTTAAACATTTGTGTTTCAAAATTCGACTGATTGGTTGGAAATGCATCCCTTCGATTGAAAAATCCATATTTTCCGGTTTAAGAGTTATAACTGTTTTCCAAAACAATCGACTATTAAGTTTGAGATCCAACACTACTTCCATAAAAAACCACCCTACCTGATTTGTTGGTATTTTGGACTGTGAAGTCCTTTCAAATATTATTTTTGTACATCTCGTGTTTTATTTTAGGCGACACTTCGACGGCTAGATAGAATGCTGAGATAGAACCTTTCTGCATTGGCCGCCGAGATAGAACCTTCTTGCATTGGCCGCCGAGATAAAACCTTCTTGAATTGGCCGACGAGATAGCTCTTTTTTAAATTTGATAAAGATAGGACCTTGTTGCTTTGATCGCTGAGATAGGGCCTTATTGTTAGCGGCCGTCGACTTCTCGGGCAAGGAATCAATCGTGATTTTTGCTAATCCAATAGCATGGTGGGCAGGATGTCACATCTCTTTCCACCGGGTTTTCACTTCGCTGAACGATTCTCTTTCAGGCGTTTATGGAATTAAATCCAAGGCAAAACTTCTCCCTTGAAGACAGGTAGGCATTCGTATTTGTGACGTCACTTTAGGGAGTACAAGCTTTCTGTAATGATCTGTGACGATCTGTGACGAAGGAATGGAGGGGTGGAAAAAGTGTTCAAAAGTTCTTAAAGTAGTTTTTGAACGGTCCCTTCGATTCATCCTGATAAATTGATGCCTTCCTTATTGTTTAACTAATAAACATCACTAGAGACCAGATAGCAGCAAAAAATGCTGATCTCAACAAGTGTCATAGATCAACCTCTCGGTGACGAATGGTGCGTCCTTTTGCCAAGTTTTGCAGAATCTTGAAGGAATGTGCGGAATGCGATTCGCGTGCATCTCGCCGGTACCTTGGGTCGGTATCGCCGGTCGTGGAAGGGAACAAATTGCGTACGAGACCGGTGCGGATACGATCCGCGGCTGCAGGACGAATCAAGAAGGAAGAGGGAACGAGCGAAAATATCTGAACACACTTACGCATATATAGGTACGGTTGTTCCCTTATCAGGCGGGATCTACCGCGTATTTCCAAACAATGAGCGCACATCAGCAGCGAGAATCAGGAGAGCACATGGATGGGACCGGTGCATCTCGCGCAATCCGGGATCGCAAGAACAAGAAGAGAACAAGAAGAAGACAAGGAGGCTGAGGGATAAAGAGAAGGATGGTGGTGGTCGGTTGAACGTATCGTCGAGGAAGGCGAGAGTTGGGGAACCAGCGGCCCATTGGCCATCGCGGTACCAGCCTCCTCCAATCGGGACCAGAGTCCTCCTCCAGTCCTGGTCTCATTCATAGATCAAGCCGGAGGAGGCCTTCGACCGTCGGATATCCAGAGATCTTTGTAGATCCGTCCGCAAAGTAACCATGGCGGCCAGAGGGCTCGTCCTCTGTGCCCTCTGGAAATCCCAGAAATTTGCCAATTATCCATACACCGCGCCTCCGAACACCACGTCCATCTTGGCCACCACGTCCTCGATCCTGCCCGACGCCCACGATGAACCCTTCTCTTCAACATCCTGATCTCTAATCATGAATTGATCTATTGTCAAAGTTCACCCTCGGCAAAAGATTTCTTGTTGATTTCAATTCAATTTCCCAGGGATTTTGCGCTCTTCAGCAGAGCCAGATTCGGGGGTTCAGGCTGCGGATTCAGGAGTTTAAGCTGCGGATTCGGGGGTTCAGGCTGCCCTGGAACGACCAGTATTATTGACATTTTCAAATTTTCTTTGACTTGTTTTCTGGATCTAAGAGTTGATGAGCAAAAAAAGGACACTTTGAGTAGACATAGACACGTTCTGTAATAATTGAAACAAAATTTTGAGCCATCATGCAACACCTGAAAATTTGCCGCCTAGTATACCTCTTCAGAATATTTTCGAATTGAATTTCAATGGTATGTTAATGATTGTGTTTTTTTTTGTAATACACTGCCCCATAGAATCACTTTCGAATTGAGGGTGAAGTTTAAACGGAATAAAATCAGTATAAGTTCCCTCATTTGTCTGTTCCAAAAATATAATGCCCTGACAATGTCTTAAGCCTCCATATCGGTGGCGATTCGGCGGCCGATTCAAAATTCCCGGTCATTTTCCGGTCATAAACAAAGAATATTCAACTGGAAAAGTTGAATCCTCCATAACAGATCGATCAATTTTTACGAAACAAAATTAATTGTCAACCGAAGTTTGAATGCTTAAATTTTCAAAATAAAAATTCTTTATGGTAAAGTTTCAGTTTAGAAAATCACTTATAACAGAAAAAACTACCTTTTTAACAAATTGTTACATTTTTAAATAAAATGGTGAATTTTCAAACCAAAATCTGAATGTTTAACTGTAGCAGTTGAATTTCAAACCAAAAACGCAAATTTTCAACTGAAAAAATTATTCTCCAACTAGAATAATTGAATTTTTTTGAAAAATTAATTTCCAATCATAAATTGCAGCTTTTCAACAAAATAGTTGGATTTTAAACTATGAAAATAATCATTTCCAACCGGAAAGTGAAATAATAACGTTTTGGGTTCAAAAATTAATTTAAACTGAACATAAGAGTTTTTAACTAGATGAATTTTCAACTGAAATAATAAATAATTAAATCTTTGACTTGAATGGTTGACCGTAAATAAGAATTTTGAAACAATTAAAGGGAATTCATTTTCGAAGAAAAAGATCATTTTCTTCCAAATTAGCGATTTTTCAACAAAATATGTGGATTTTCAACGAAATTATTGGATTTTCAATTCAATAACAAATTCCATCCAAATTGTCAAATTTTTAACGAGAAAAGATCAATTTTCTACGAAAGATGGAACAAATAAATTTTCAGTTGAAGAAATTAATTTTCAGGTGAAATGATGAATCTTCAACTGTAATTAATGTTTGACACGGGGGAGAGATGGATTTTTAACCATAAAGATTGATTTCCTACGAAAAAGGCAAATTTTCTACATAGTACAAAAATGATCAAAGACATAGTTTTATTTCTAAATTCAAAAATCGCTATTTACTAGAAGGTAAATTTTGAATGAAATAATGCAATTATGATGATGTAAGTCGTAATGAACAATTCAAACAAGTTTCCTATTATAATTTGAAAACATTCCTTCTTCAAGCTACTGCTCCTACTCAAAGAATGTTTTGAAGTACTTTCGTCATTTGAAATTAAGAAGAGGGGACTTTCAAATTGTGACGAATTTCGAATTGGGAGAGCGATTCTTAAAAATAACTCTCTTGCATATACGAATTGTAATGTTAATATTATAAGCTAGATAATTAAAGGTTAAAAAATCGCACAGAGTACAGTGGTTCAAAATCCCAAAAAGCTGGCCAAAAATCAGAATCTCCATGTTTCACTTCGTTTGAGTGCCCTTCCAAGGTTTTTGGGGTCGCTGATTCCGTAAATGAAGTCAAAAATCCAAAATTCAAAATGACGGACTCAAAATGGTGGCCATTTTTCTAAAATATACCATGCATTTACTTGAAAATGAGTATTGAGGGGCTTTTGAGATCGCTGATTTTGAAAATAAAGTCAAAAATCCCAAATTCAAAATAGCGGATTTAACTAACATTTACCATGCATTCACATGAAAATGAGTATTAAGGGGTTTAGGATGTCGCTGATTTCTAAAATGAAGTCAAAAATCAAAAATTCAAAATGGCAGACCCAAAATAGCGGTAGACACTTTTCCGCATTAGAAACAAGAAATCTCGACACAGGAACTCGCAGAAAAAAAATTTTTCTACATGAACTTGTAAAGCGGGTACTTTATGAAGATAAATTTTTCCCCTGCAATACATCGCACACATCGCTGACATTCATTTTCGGTATTAGCGACCCCGAAAACCCCGGAATACTCATTTTCAATGAATGCATGGCAAATTAAAAAAAATTAACTGCCATTTTTGGTACGTCATCTTTTATTTTGGATTTTTGACTTCATTTCCGAAATCAGCGACCCCAAAAACCCCATAAAGGTACACGAACGAAGTGAAATATCGAGATTCTGATTTTTGGCCAGCTTTTTGGGATCTTGAACCCCTGTGCGGAGCAACGATTTCGCGAAAGGTCTTCCTTATGATAGAAAAAAAATAGAAATTCTTTTTCTCATATAGAAAAGATATATTTCAAAAATTCCAGAATCAGACTGAAGGAAATTTACATGCTTTAAATCAAATGATAAGATCTCTTTCATATATTCCCGGTTTTTTATATGGATTCCCGGTCTTTTCTCGGTTCCAGTCAAGTCGCCACCCTGGCCTTGCTGGGACATATTGAACACATTTTCCACCGCTGATAAGAACCCAGAATTCCAGAGATTCAAAGATCACCTGGACTCTAATTCAGCACAAATCGGAGTAAGTGCTATTCTAGCACTAATTATCAACTAGTATGCTCCGACTCAACATAAAAGACCACCAATGTGATGAGAAATAAAATTTTCCACAAAAAAACTGTACATTTCGACACTCTGAAATAATTGCATTAAATGGAAACCTGATGAGTGATTGAACTGAATTAACTATGATACATGATACTATGATACATGGTTTATGGAGTTTTAAAAATAAAAAATACGATGAGATGAGTTAAGCTTGCAGCTTCGAGAAAAAAAGAACAGTATGAAAGATTCCAAATAAACCAAAATATTAACTGATTCAAAAAAGATTTTAGATTTATGTATGAAGACCAGGTCGACCGCTGCAAACAATAAGGTTCTATTTCAGCGATCGAAGCAACAAGGTTCTATCTTCATAAAAATTCAAAAAGGTACTATCTCGTCGGTCAATTCCAAAAGGTTCTATCTCAGCGCCTGATGCAAAAAGGGTTTGTCTCAGCGCCCGATGCAAAAAGGTTCTATCTCG
>WSXT02169399.1:0-23202 GCA_011762715.2 Neuroterus valhalla | reverse complement strand
GAGTCCCTTAATCCTCTTCGGTACATGGTACTTAGATATAAATGTTTTAGTTCCCTCTTGCGATTACAAGCCTGGTGACGAAAACATCGCCTTTCTCGACGTGTAATGCCTCCCATTCTGCTCACCAAATAAAAAATTAATACCAACTTTCGCAAAGTACACGTATGCGAACCTGCAACTTTTACGTCCCTTGGGAGTCAAAAAAGGTGGACGAAATCCAGAGGAGGGACTTTAATCTATCACACCTTGAAGTCTCCTCTATCAAATAAACTCGAGCTCACCGAAGCTGATTTATATTTTCATAGAATTGCAAATGGGATGAACAAATCAGAGATCCATGTTATTTTCTGGACTTCAGGATTATCTGAATAGATCTAATTAAGAAATTATAAGGTTTTGTTTGAAGGAATAGACCAATCTCTAATGCAAAAAAAAATTTTTAATCATTATCCTCTCCTGCGTCGTCCATCAACCACGTTACCAATTTTGGGCTAGTTTTGAAAAAACTTACCAAGCCAAGCAGATCGGTTTTCCCAGAGAAATTCAAATTTTCATTGAAAAGTTTATTCTCAACCAAAAGAATTTTCGACTAGAGAGGATGACTTCAACAAAATAGTGGAATTTTCAACAAAATAATTATATTTGCAACAGAATTGTTGAATTGCGAAGAAACAAAAATTATTATTCTACCAAAAAGTTGCATTAATAACACAATAGTTGAATTTTTAAGCGAAAAAAACCGAATCTCTCAGAAGACTGTGTGTTTTCATCCCTTAAAGTCTCAGTTTGTCCCAAATATTTGGAAAAAAGATTACTTCAACGTAGTAGTTGCATTCCTAACAAATTAGTTCAATTTTCAATGAAACAGTTAAATTTTCATGACAAAGAGACGAATTTAATTCTCAACGAAAAAGTACATTTTTAACCAAGAAAAATGGGTTTTGAATCAGAATAAACGAATCTTCGAGAAAAAAAAAATTATTTCTAGCCAGAATAGTCGAATTCTCAGCACATTAATTAGATTTCAATCAAAAGAGATGAATTTACAACGGAATATCTGAACTCTCAACCTTTTAAGAAAAATTTCCAACCGAAAAAGGAATAGATAAAATCAACTCTAAACAAAAAAAAAGCATAGTAAAGTTTCCAGTTGGGAAAAATAATGTTGTCCAAAAAAATATATTTGTTTACCAAAATAGTTTAATTTTCAACAGAAGAGGTACATTTCCAATATAAAATTATGATTCTTCAACCAAAAAAGATTCTATTTCCAATCGAAAACCATCAAGTTCGATAAAAAAATGGATTTTCAACAAAATAGTTGAATTTTGAACCGGGGAGAACATTTTTCAGTCAAAAGTTCAACTTTTACGTGAGAAAAATCATTATTCAACCAGAAATGATATAGTTACATGTTCGCTTCCAGAAATCATTTTCTATAAAGAAGAAAAACGAATTTTCAATTAGTTGAATTTGCCAAAAGCAGACGAAATAACAAGAACACAAATCCAAGAGAAACAAATGAAGAAATAAATTTTTTTTCAATTGGTAAAAGTTTTGTTTTGGGAAAAATGCATTCTCAATATGATCTGTCAACTGAGAAGTTGAATTTTCAACTGAGAAAGAGCAATTCCTAATAAAATAATTAAATTTTTAGCCAACAAGAAGAATATTTTCAACACGAAATAATTCTTCTGCAAAAAAACTCATTTGAAAAAAAGCTGTCAAAGTTTGAAGTGAAAGAAACGAATTTCTTGCAGAGCAGTCCAATTTCTCACAAAAAAATATGTTCTCAAACAAAGAGGTTGTTACAAAAATAGTTAAGTTTATATATAAGGAGTTTAATTTCTTACCGGACAGTTGGATTTACTAACAAAATAGTTGAGTGTTCAACCGAACATTTAACTTTAAAAAAAACAGTCAATTTGCGATAAATAAGTTCTATTCTTATTAAATTTTCCATATTATAAGCCAAATAGACAAATTTTCTATAATATTTTTAATAAGAAGGATAATTTTTATAAACCAGTGTAGATTTTACTCAAAAATGTAAACTCCTAGAAGAAAGTGGAATCCTTATTCAAAACGGATTAATTTTTTAACTACAAATTTGCATCGTCAACTTGAAAAAGATGAATTTTTTCTACGAACAAGAATTATTTCAAGCGAAAAAAATTACTTTTCAACCAATCAGTTGAACATCCAACCAAATATAGTTGAATTTAAAATTAAAATCACGATTTCTTAACTTAACAGATTAGTTTTTCCCAAAAAGGACGAATTACCAATTTTTGGTTTTCAAGAATTCTGAAATGTAGAATTTGCGTAAAACTGGATGGTTAAAGTTATTTTTTCCCTTCCTCATTAATGAAGCTTTGTGGTCGTAACAATTCAAAATATTTTACAAATAATTTATTTAGACGTTTCTCAGTTGATAAATGTTTGTAACGTTTCAAGCAAATTGATCCTTGTTCTCAACAGGATGAGAGATTTGAAGTTTAAGAAATAGGAGAATAAATACTTTCAAATTTAAAATTTCGTAACTAAACAAATTGTTCTTTGGGCCTCAAAAGTTAAACTATTTTTTTTGTTCGAAATGAAAGAATTTCAAGTAGTCAGTCTTTCAAATTCAATTATTTCAAAAACGTTGAAAATCATATGTTTCCTGATTACAAGTATTAAAAATTATACCATGAATTTGGCACGAAGAGGAGCCATCAGCTTGAGGTGGCTTCCAAACCACTATAAACGACTTCAAATACTTTGAGAATCTTTTTCGTTATAGATACCGACAAGACATTAAAATTGGGAGGCGAAACATCCACCGCGCCAAAAGTGGCGCTGCAGTGTCACAACCAATATGGCCGCATCAGACGTACTGATTCGCGTTATCTTTATGAAGTAGCAGGAATAAAGTGGTTACAAAAGTATCTTCGAGTTTAGAAAATTGTATTTTTGTGCTCAGATAGTTAATCCAGCTACGCTAAAGCTACACTTGCGTATAGAAATATGATCAAAGGGCAAAATATTCTGACTTTTGGTATAATTGTGATGTGTCGAGCTGCTGTTAAAGCTCAATAAAGGAGATATATTATTTAAAATTTGTGATAATGATCGGAATGTAATATGGGTCATCCAGTAATCATTTTTGTCAAAATCCAAGGATCAGACCAGTAAGTTCTCGCGGTTGCGCTCACTCATTTTGCCACTTCGAAGCTTCAGTACTTCATAGAGACTTGAATTAGAGTCCTCATTTACATTGGAGTCACGAACAGTGATGCAACAAACTCCAGTACTAGGTTGATTTTCGATGTTCAAATGCAAATTCTATATTCAAGGCTAGGAAAAAAGTTCTTGTGATCTTTCTGCTTGTAATTCATTGTTTTGATGCATGTCTGGCGTAATTATATTGGTTAGTTCGTCTAAGGACCGAAGTGTCGCATAGAACATTTTGATCCCCAATTGTAACAAACCATCACATTGATATAATCAAAATAGGTTAAGAGACAAAACACACATGAAAATCGAGCAGAGGCAAAGCGTGGACAAATTGAATGAATGAATTGAGTCGTAGAATATTATAGTTGATAACGGTTTCGCAAATACCGAAATTCAGTACCTAGATTTATATTAACGTTTAGCAAATGGTGAGCTGCATGACAATAATCTAATTTAATCATACCCGCCAGAACTTGCTAAGGTACAGCCTCCCTTACGCAACTGCTCTTGCTTGTACATATCGTGCACCATCCCACCCTTAGTACACAATCCCAACGCTTGTACATCATCCTAACACAACGTTCCGTCCACAATCTCACCGTTTGCTTTCTCTCGTGACAGTTCGCGACCACCACGACATGTCACACTGGATTTCGTACGTACTGGAAATTCAGGGTGATTCTGTATCTACCGCACACGAACACCGGTTAGAGGTAACATTTCTACATTCAAACTACTGGATTACCCTACCGAGATAACCCTAGCTTGGCTATAATTCTGATGCAGGGAAATCGAATCTTATTGAGTGACTCGATACTCCAAAACATTAGGCAGTGGTGCAGTCCTAAATATTCAGGTAGTCAACCTCCTCCCCCTTCTCTTCTTACCCTCTAAATTTTGCGTCTAGCAATCGAATATCTGAAAATCGAAAATGAAAACTAAGGACTTAAAGACCCAATATGGACAAACACTCAAATGTTCCTGTTTTAAACCAGTTGAATTTCTCTTCATGAGATAGAAATACATCCCAGCTTATGTCCTTTTGGCAACAAAAGACTGATCCCCACTGACAAAACACACGAACCACATGGCGGATAAATCCCGCTTTAGCTGACAGGAACAGAAATGTCTTTGAAAAGAGGCGGTCATTAACGATTCTTGAAAAGGTGGGTGCTCCAAGTCGCGACGTGATGTGAAAGAGAGGTGGGAAAGTCGTTCATCCACTCAAAGCTCCCTGGTAAATGATGAGTGGCTCGACGAGAGTACCCGAGAACGCGAGATTACCTTCGCACCAAGCGCTCGGTGAAGAAAAAACGAATGGAAAACAAACGACCCTGATCGTAATATGAAATAGCTCTTGATCCGGTACTCCTTCGTACTCGAATCACGAGTAGAAAGCAGGTGTATTATTTTGGCGCCTCGGCCTGGAATTGAACTGGAAACACCACAATTGGAGATCCAAACATTCTATGCAACACCATTGGTCCCTACGCAATAGAACTACGCGAAGTAATCAATATGGCCGCATCTGGCCAAAAAACAATAATGTAAGTTTACAAAAGGCGCCAAAGCTAGGAGGTGGCAAAATTAGTAAGCAGAAGTTATTTGATGAAAATAATTACTGGTTATTCTATGATGACAGTTACATTGCAAGCACTGTCATAAGGTCCTAATGATAGTTTTTCTTCGCAAGCTTTGATTATAGCTCCGCACATTACAATCATTTCAAAATTCATAGTATTTTAACCTTTGGTCACGCTCGCAGCGGTAAACCAACTACTACCTAGTCTATTGCTCTACGTTCATGTAGTGACTGTGACTCGGCGGTTGAACGCTTGCCGTCTAATCCGATGCCGCTAGATCAAATCCCGAGGAAGTAAATTTTTTGTTTCTACTGGTTACCATAAAAAACAATTATGGTAACTGAAATTTTATACTATACAAATATTTAGACTGTTGAAACAATAAAAATTGTGACTTTTATGAGGTAACTTTATTATACATATAATCAGTGTTTATGATCATTTACATGCTCGCGGAAGATAGACGTCGTGAAAGCATTTGAAACATAACGTTTTCTTACAATGAGCGCATTTTATGAACGCAACTCTGTTGCAATCGCAATTTTCGCGAGTGAGAGTGAACAGGAAGCAAGTTTCATTAACATTCACAAACGAAATTTTGTCTGGCAACAGGAAATAAACATTCACGAGGAAGCCACAAAAATAAATTCAATTATCCACCACCAGTTGAGTGGCCTAGTTCTTAATAATATGGCCAAATATGCTTGGCACGCTTCAAAATTGTTGCCAGACAAAATTTCGTTTGTGAATGTTAATGAAACTTGCTTCCCGCTCACTCTCACTCGCGAAAATTGCGATTGCAACAGAGTTGCGTTCATAAAATGCGCTCATTTTAAGAAAAAGTTATGTTCCGAATGTTTTTACGACATCTATCATCCGCGAGCATGTGAATGATCACAAACACTGATTATATGTATAATAAAGTTACCTTAAAAAAGTAACAATTCTTATCATTTTAATAGTCCAAATATTTTTATAGTATAAAATTTCAGTTACCATAATTGTTTTTTATGGTTTCCGGTAGGAAAAAAAATTTACACTCTCGGGATTTCATCTAGCGGCATCAGATCAGAAGGCGGGCGTTCAATCGCCGAGCGACGGTCACTACATGAACGTAGAGCAATAGACTAGGTAGTAGTTGGTTTACCGCTGCGAGCGTGATTTTCAAAAATTTATTATCGCAAAGCTAAGGCCCACCTACAGAAACGCCGGGACACGTGTGCTATAATTTTTAATATTCCTTCGATTGATGATGGTCTTGTCCAAATTCCAATACCCCAGTCCGGAGCCTCCCCTTGTTAGCTGGATGAACGAAATACTTTTGCTACCTCTTTATTCCTGCTACTTCATAAAGATCACGCGAACCAGTACGTCTAACGTGGTCATATGGGTTGAGGCACTGCAGAGCCCCTTTTGGCGCGGTGGATGTTTTGCTTCACAATTCCTTCATAGAGGTGTACCTTTCCAACTCTCCAATGCACTCCAACTATATCAAGATCCAAGAGTACCATTCAATAAACTTAAAAATACTTTTGTTATAACATTATTTCACCTACTCCATATGAATCATGCGCGAATCAAAACGTTTATTGCAGTAATATTTGTTGTGTCACTGTAGTGCCTCTTTTGGCTAGGTATATGTTACGTTTCTCAAATTGGAATTGGAATTCTCTCTTAGGAAAAAATGAGCGTATTGTTTTCATCATCCAAGCAAAATTTCCGAGCCATATCCTCTGTCTTGAGGTGGAAGAGGGTGTGGGAAGTTAAACTCGAAGCCCCTGCATACGAGGACAACGTGTCCCTTACAGGCAAGAAGAGGGAAAATTACGGCGGTGCATGGTTCTCGATCTGTAGTTAGCAGTTTCTCTCCAATGAAGTTCTAGCATTCCTCGCACAATGCGAGTACGAAGAACAACCCCATACTCACCCCTGCTCATTCGTGTCTTCCCATGCCATCGGGTTCGGGAAGACTCCTTCCTCCTCGAGGTGGAATTTCGCGTTCTACATTGCCATGTTATTATCGTTCACCTCCTCCCACTCAGTTTCGAAGGGGTAATTTCGCTGAATGTTAAACCGGAAGGCGGAGAAACGTAAGACGAGTGGTGATCAGGGGAGGGTGGAAGGAGAGGGGACGTGTGTTTAGATGCTCTTTGAGGAGATGAAAACGAAGGACTTTTTTTGTCGTCTGTTTTCTACTTCTAGAGAAGTATCTCTCATTAGTGAGCTCAAGCGAGATATCAGAGAGCTTTAAGTGGCGCTGAACGTTCGCTTTTATCAAGTAAGGGAAAAAAGTTTCCGAGAGATATGATTGGGTTCATTTTAAGAACTTTGTAGTTATCCTATTTGAGATAATTTTTTCATGGAAAGGTCACCAGAAAATTCTTGAATATAACGAGTACTGTAGCTCAAATTGATCTTCCATTGAATATCAAAAGGCTCCGATGCAGTGCATCCAAAAATCTTCTAGCTCAACTTTACGATTGGAGCAACCATAAGTTGCATTTTTTTTGTTCTGCACAAAAAAAGACAGGTATTCATTGGATAAACCTCCAACTAAAAATATTTAAATATTCTCATTGGCTCCTTTTCATTCACTTCGAATTTCGTCGAGAAACAGAGAAACAGGATATTAAATTGTACATAATATGCAAGAAAATGTCACTACAATGGCTGTAGACTGTAGAGCGAGAATAGAGTTGACGTTTGCAACACGCGAACGATAAAGCATGAAAGCAATCTTCGCGCATGCGTATCAATCTGTGTTACCGACAGTAACCCACTAGTTGACTATTTTTCCCGTCCAATGGCGCTGATTCTGATCACTTCTCGTGAAACAGCTGACTGCTTAGCGACTTAGTGGGACGTAAGTTACGCCCTTCTCTCTAGGAAGATAATAGATATAATTTGTGATATGCGCATGCAAAGAATGCTTCGACGCTCGTGGGTCATGTTCGTCAACTTCCTTTCCGCTCTACAAGCATAGTAAAGGGACAACCTTATGCATATGAGGAAAAAAAGTATAAATCGCTTTAAATATATGCTCTATAATGAGAGAGAAAAAAAACGAGATGTAAAATTCCTTGTTACTCAAAAAAAGTCCCGCATCCGGGAGATGGTTTGCTCTTAAATATGACCGGTGACCTGGAAAGATAGTGGTCTGAGAAAAACACGGTTGTGATGGAAGTGCCTGCCATCGGAATTCTAAGAGGGAATTTTCCTATTTCTTTTACAGCGTGCACTCCACTTTTATTCCCACCGGTTGAGGACGAGACAGGATGAAAGATCAACACCGACTACTCCAGGGTTCGCAACTTGACAAAAGATTCGAATTCATGGTGGTCAAGACAAACGGAGAAACAAAACATGAAGAATTTTATCTTCTATTCTACCATGATTTGTGAAACAGTGTTCGTTCACCTGCTAGAATTTGAATAGAAATTATGCGAAATATGTAGTAATAGAGGCACAAGGTATAAAAAGGAACCTAAAAAGTTTGCTGAGAAGTGAGTTATTCTTTCCCAGTAATAAGACAAGAACGTGATCATCGTTCCACTAATTTTGTGGGCTGTGTTTGCGTTTAATCAAGAGCTCTAGTTTTTACTCTGGCTTTGTTAATTTACGAAGCGTGGATCTTTTCAATCTGACTGTTTGAAAAGTCTTCATTTCTATTCTTTATTGTTAATATTTCTGCAACGAACCGACTGACAATCCTTTCTTTCTCTATTTATTTTTCAGCAACAACAGCAGCAAGCGCAACAGCAGGTTCAGCAACAACAGCAGGCGAACTCACCCGGAAGCGGAAATGGGGGAAAAGGGAGTCCCTCCCCTGGAAACTCGTCATCCCCCGGTGCCATTACAGCATCGAGCAAGTCGCAGACTGAACCGAAACCGGTTGAATGCAATCTGTGCCATCGGAAATTCAAAAACATACCAGCACTCAACGGTCACATGAGACTGCATGGTGGCTACTTCAAAAAGGTGAAACCTGTTTATTTTTATTCAGACTGAATTCTTGATATTCTCAGAGGAAGTTTGCGATTCAGGAACCAGCTTTCTAAGTTCCTTTAGAGAAATCAATAACAAAAGAAATCTTCAGGACAGTTTTCTCCCATCTGGTAGTGGACCGCGTAATCAGAAAGTATAGGCAATCTCGTGTATTTTCGTCCTTTTTCACATTTAAGGTAAATATTTTGAAAATTTTTCCATCATCAGTAAGAGAATCCCACACCTAGTAAAAATTGAATTTCGAGTCGCAGATCCTTTCTACTCCAAGAACTTAAAGAGGTCAGAGTGTCTGAATGCAGCAGTTAAATAAAGGTGAAGATCAGCGATTCTTTAGCAGATTCTGCTAGTTCAACGCTGATTAAAAATGTCTTAACGAAGGCCAGCGGCGCAGCGACGTTTATAGAAAAGTGCTGAAAGGTTCGCTGAGGAAAGTTCTCTCTTTCATCCGATTCGGGCGGGTATGAAGTTCTTCTCGAGGGGATTGGAAGCACCCTCAGGGTGGAATGGGTGCGCTGAGAAATCGTAGGGTATCCGTCTGAAGGGGAGAGACGAGGTAGCAGCAGAAAGATAAGGCGATGATCGAATCGAAATGAACCCATTAACAAGCTCTTTCGTTCCAGGCTCCTTCGATCGACTCACAGCTCACGACCCCCGTTAAACTCAACCGCGATGAGAAACACTCGTGCAAACATTGTCTAGAGCTTCCTCCATTATGCAGATTGAATTCAGCTGAGCCCGAGTTTTCACCACAGACTCGTACGAGCATTTGTTTCCTGAAGCACTAGAGAAATATTGAAAAGTTTCAATGGCCCTTTACTGGGAATTTGTATTATAGCGATGCTCGGTCTTCCTCGGATAGCATTAGGTGGAAGTTTTAGGTGCTTCCCTCCTCTACATGTTTAATCTCTATTTAAGGATTCTAGTTTGAGGTTCCGACAATATCTTCACTTAGGTCAGGGGGATAATTCTGATATCTTCCACTGCGTCATTCTGGCAGCTTTGCCAAGTGAAACTTTATGAGACAACTTGAAGTAGAACGTAGAATCGGTAAAAAGAAATTGCAAAAAATATTGGCGGATTGATCTTACAAACGTTGTTACCTTATAAACAAAATATTTAGATGTGTGATCTGGCAAGCCTAAAATTCCGAAATTGTCTTTTGTTTCGTGACAAGCTCAACTTTAGAGAAATTAATTTTGATCCAAAGCTTTCAGAATTTCGTGCATTGGATTCTGTCTTATTCCAAATAGATAATTATGTTCGCTTCCAACTTAACGGCGCTAGAGTCGGCACGTGACGAATGTAGAGTCGATGCTGCACATTAAAGGTCCAATTAATATTCATGACGCGGACGCCACGTCAAAGAGCGAGTTCAATTTGGTACGTGATATATCGAAGTTTGACATAGGAAATTGAGGTTCGCGAGCGATCCCGATTGGGCCAGCTTGGAGCCATTAGTGTTAGACGACGTACCTATGAAAGCAGGTCTCGGTACGCAAGGGGTGCATTCGGTTCCCGCCCTATTTGCCGTACCCCTTTCGTCGTTCCAGCAACGAGTATCACATACGCCAGAGATTCCATCAACGTATAATCGAATGGTGCCTCAATTAGCTCCGCTTAGTGATTAGCTAACAGGCCGCTTATCTCCTGCGTATCAATTTAGCATCCTTCCTTCTAATCTACGACGACTTACTGATTCGTGTGCTCATTCCTTATTCATCGCTCATCTATCATCTTACAAGCATACTAATTCAAATTCCTCTCTATAAGAGTCAAGAACGGCCTCTCATTTGGGAAAAAGTTTTGCATTGGATTTCAAAGTTCATTCTAATTTTTTATTTTGAAGTGTTGTTCTTTGTTGTTCTAGGATTCCGAAAACAAAAAAAGTGAAAAGAAAGAGGTCGTTGGACCACCACTTCAAACTGCTTCTGTTAGTGTGAGAGCCCTGATTGAGGAGAAGATTATTCAGAAACGAACTACAGGTAAGATATGAATTGATGCGCAAAACAAAGAATCGTAGAATTTGAGCAATCTAAATACCAAGATGCATTGAGCAACAGGTAGTAGTGGTTTTATTTCTAGCCTCCTCTCCTATCGTGGCGAAAAATAGGTAAGAAAATTAACTTTTCGGATCAAATTAAAATTCAGGCCACAATAGCGGCTTCAGGCACAATTGCGTCGCATACAATTTTTCTCTTGAGAGTGGCGATCACCTGAACGTTGCTTGAAGTCTCACACAACTCAAGCGGCAAGAGGTATCCCCAGTCTCGGGCAGAAAATGGTATGCGGAGTTACGGAGCCTTAATTACAATGAAAACAGGAGAGTTCATCCCTTTCCTCACCCTGGGCCGCAATGAAAGAGACAAGAGAAACATGGAGCCCCTACTACCTGTCCCTCTCCGTAGCTCGATAAGTGGATTGCTCAAATTATATAAGTCCTTCTACTTATGTTCCTAAACTACTACTTTTTTGATACTCCCAGAAATTAATTGTGATACTTTAGGCATAATCTCTAGATTTTTTTGTTAGAAGGGAAAACCTCTACAAAAACCTTACAAAACAAAATATTTAATGTTTTCACAATCTGCATGGCTCATGCACATCTATGAACTGCCGAACGCTATGATTTATGGGTCCAGTACGCCAGAATATTTCTCGCATTGTCCACGTAGCGGTGATAAATCAGAGCAACGGGGGCGCCGCGAGCGCTTTTGTAACAAAGTGCACGTCGTCAACGATTTATGCGAGAATCCTCTCAGCCTCTTTTTCTCCACCCACTCTCTTCCTCCGAATCTTCAAATGCTCTGAGAACTGAAAAGCTTTGCAAGATCTGCCAAGAACAACAAATGACATTGATTATTGAAAGTTGACGGAATTCCCTTAGACTCCTGGAACGAACGAAAAATCGATGCTGTCGTATCTCCTGTTTACGAACCATTTAGTGGAAATAACTCGAGTGTCATTGTTGTCACACTTTTGCTTCAATTTCCGCACGCTCCGCAGAATCGAAAATTCGATCGGTCGATAAATAATTTTCCCCGAACGCTAAAGTGTTCAGTGGATCGTGTAGCTAGACGTTCTGCTGACAACGCTCCCTATTTGCTCGAACCAATAAAGATAAAATGCAATATTCCGAGGACAAAATTAAATTTTGTCGCGTTTAAAATATTCGGGTTTCGCATTCAATGTCCCTCTTAAAGTTTTTGCGAATCGAAGTTGTTAGGGTGAATATAAATACTAACAAGTAGACAAAAGATCGCTCTTGCCGAGAGAATCTGCATCTGACAACTCTCTTTTATTTTTCAGAAAGTGCTTGATTCTTAAACTCTATGGTTCCAGTTTTTATATTCATCTTTAGATAGTGTCGTTTTTTTTTTTTTTTTTTTTTTTTAACTATTTCCTATCACTGGAGAGGACTTTTCTGATACAGAGATGTATGAGAGTATCTTGATTTGAAAAAGAGCAATTTGCATCTCGGTAATAGTGATTTGTTTTGCTCCAGACACAAATTGATTGTTGTAGCTATAAATTGGGAGCGGCAACCAATTTTCATTCTTTTTTTTTTTTTTTGCAACGTGATAGCAGTTTTCATAATTGTAGAAGAAATTGAGGTGAAATGGAAGAGTTTTGCTTCAGCATTTCTACAAATTTTATAAGGCTTCGGAGTTGTTATTCCAGGTTCTAGTCATAGTTCTTGTCATGTTCTCAGGTGATTCCCAAAGACCTAATCAATTTTAAGATTCTGAGAGCGTCATGTCTGTTTGTATCGAAAGTACTTATTTTTCATAATTAGGATTAATACTTTTATAACCGTGATAACAGAACAAAGTAATTGAATAACTGTAATAAATATATTAAAAAAGAGTATTTGACAATTTGATAACAATCAGGAACAATGTTTCAGCTCTAAACAAATGGAATTTTCAACAGATATAATGATAAGTAATAATTGATCATAATGCAACCCGGGTATGTTCCGGAGACCTTTTTGATTTGAGGGCATGTGTCACTGTCCAATTACTATATTACCGACCTTCTTTTTTTCATTGTACGAAATCATGTCTCAAATTTTCGAAATTATTCGAAATCTTTGAAATTATTGAAAACTATTTAATCTCCTTCAGATCTTTTTCAAGAACATTTTCTGAGTTATTTCTAAATCTTTATGGAATGTGCTAAGAAAGATCCAAAATCTCTCTCAAATCTCTGAAATCCTTCAAACTCAAGGAAATCTTTTTAAAATCTTAGAAATCATTTAAGATATTTCTTGAAGGATTCATAACCTTCAAGGATCTTTTGAAGTCTTCAAGTATTGCTTCGAAGTGTTTAATATCTTCCTGAAATCTTTCAAATCATCTGAAATCTTCGAGAATCTGTCAAATCTTCGAAATTTTTCGAATGATTCCTAAAATCTTGTGGAGTTTTTTGGAATCTTCTGAATCCTTATAAAATTTCGGAACCGTTGTTAAATCATTGGAATATTTGAAATCTCTGTGAAATCTAGGAGTCTTTGAAATTACTCTCAAGTCTTTGGAATTATTCTAAGATCTTTAGAATCTTTCTGAAATCCCTGAAATCTTCGTAAAGTTTAGAATTTGATAGGCCAAATATCAATATTTTCTCTTCTCTCATTTCCCTTCTGCAATTAGCAGGACTATAATCAACGCAGAATGAGGAAATCATAACAGAAGAAGTAAATTTGTGTTTAATGAAGGATACAAGTTCGATCGCCGCAAAGAGCGATGGTCCCTTTGTCCTCGATTCCTCCTGCTCATCTTTCTCCCCATTCTCCATTTCTGATTTTCCCTCTGAAACCACCCTTTGGATTTCCCCTTCAAAATAACTTGTATCTCGCCTAACTTCTAGCTTGTTGACGCGCTGATTGGAAAATGAATTAATCACTGCTCGCCAGTTCATGAGTCCGTTGATCCGTACCTTTGCTTCCCAGAAATGTTGAATTATTCGGAGAAAATTACAGGTGCAATGGATTTTCGTAAAAAAAAGAATAGTGGAATTCAAGCGGTCTACATACAGAGATACGGAGAGCAACAGGTAGTGGGGGTGTTGTATTCAGCTCCCTCTTCCATCGTTGCTCAGAATATGTGGAAAGAAAACTTTGCGGTTCAAATTAAATATCAGGCCACAGTAGAAGGTCTGGACGCAATAACCTCAGACACAATTTTTTGATTGAGAGTAGGGAGGCACCTGAACATTGTTCAAAGTCTTATACACAAGCGACAATAGGTATTTTCCCTTTTAGGCCAAAAATGTCATGCGAATTTCTTAAATCCAGCGCCCTAATCTTCAACCAATTTTGATGTTTCATTAAAATAAATTGTACTCTACTCTTATCTCTACCACGGGATGAGATGGAATAAATAAGGTAAACTCGAGACTCCCACTACCTGTCCCTCTCCGTGGCTCGATGAGTGGATAGCTTAAATTCTGTCCTCTTCACGGAGAGAAATAAATTCTAGCGGTTAATATCTGGGTACTAATTTTTGATATATCTTTGATTTAACTATAGAACAAAGATCTAGGTACTTAAATTCAACATCCACAGATATTACGTCCTTATATTCAATATACTCATTCTAAAAATCTGAGATACTTATCCTGAATATCTGAGATACTCATCCCGACTATATGAGATACTAAAGTTAGAAGCCGATACTTTGAGACTTGTAATACCTAAGATATTACTGTCGAGTATCTGACATATCAGAATTGTAAATCCTAGATATTGCAGTAAATAATCTTGAATTCTACTGTATAATATATAGTATGCTATAAAGTAATATCATGTCAGCATTACCAGTAATTATGTGTCAAACTCAGATATATTTTTGAATACATTATTCATTTGAATAAATAAATTCAACTTGATTTGATCTGGTTATATGAAAATACATTAAAGACAAAATTACTAAAAAGATGTACAATTGAAGAATTTTAGATTTCAACCAAAGAGGGAACTTTATTCCATGCTTTATAACGCCTGGTTCTTCCACTTTGAATGAATTTGCCTTGGAATTTATAAACTTCTATTGCAACGAAGGGTTAAAAAAATATTGTTTGTAAAGTTTCAGAGAAAGTAAAATGAAATAAAAATATATTCTCATTTATGAGATACGACAAAGTTCGATAAAGTTGTTCTGCGTAGGAACTAAAAAGAAAAGAATAGAATAGGTTTGAAAATGTTTTCCTTTTTCCGCGATTCTTGCTTATTAATTAAATAATTTAAGTTGACAACATAGTCGTGAAAGTGATCCGAAAAAAGTTTCGAATTAATTCGCGAACCCAAAAAGGACCCCAACACATTGAATGCCCCGGGGCCCCCACATTCTTAATGCGGCCCTGCAGCGACAATACAATTTTTCTGAATACTCTTGGATACCACAAAGTAACCAGGAAATACGATTTCAATGCCTTATAGTTATTAGCACATTATGCTACTCTTATTCATGGTATTTTTGAATAAGAATGGGGTTAAAAGCTTTCGAAAACATAGTATACATAGTATACATCATATTTTCATATTTTTCCGGTTGATAATACTTGAATAGAGCGAATATTGAATGACATTGAGATGTATAACTGTGAACAGTTCGACCAGATTTTGCAATTTTCATACTTTTGGAGCGGGTACTTAAGCGTTTAACGGATATTAGAATTGCAACTTATTTGAGGTTACGTTTGTCAACTACGATGGGCTTTGATATTGATAGGGATTAAAATCTTCTTATTTGTGTTACATAATGAGAGATAAAAAAGAAAGACAGAAAAGACGTTTCAAGGGATATCAAATTGTTAAAACCCTGTATTACAATCTTATCCTATACGAAAGCTCCGAAGTTAATAATATTAATGATAGAACCAGAGTCTGGTAGAACGTATCTCCAAATCTTTTAATCCCGGAGTCATCGAATTACCAATGTTCGAATAATCTGCTCACAAGCGTATTTAAGAAGGGGTTGAGTAATATGTAAAAGGAACAATTTTATGACAAGAAATTCTGTTGTATGGTTGTAATTTTTTTATTTAAAGGTTAGTTTTCATATACCTTGAATCAAGCAGTCATGCAAAATGAAAAATCCATACTTACTGGAAACACTTTCTCAGCAGGATTACGTTTTACAAACTTTAAACACTTTTTACGCTTCGAATCGCAAATCAGCTCAGCAGTAAGATAATTTGTATATCAAACCATGCAAAGGCATCAGAAATCAACAACGCCAAGAAGAAGACCGTTCGTGCGGCCCGCGGGAAAGCTGCACCAGAGATTCTATATTTTTACTTCTCAGATTTTCATGACTTTAAAATCATGTCATCTAGATATTATGTGCTTATATCTATATTTTTAATATCTATTTCTTATTTTCCCTTTTTGGATCTACCCTTTGGATTCACCCTTCAAAATTACTAGTGTCTCGCCTTACTTTTCGCTCGTTGACGGGCAGATTGGAAAATGAATGAACCAATGCTTGTCAGTTCATGAGTCCATTCATCCGTACCTTCGCTTTCCACCCATTCGATTACGCATGGAAGTATTTTTTTATAAAGTCATTCAACTGGAAATTCAAATTGGACTAAAGAGCCCTCGGAATGCGATCGCTCACAGTTTCCTGTTAATTTAATCAGACAGAGGCGTCCAGCCGATACAAAAAGCTCGATTGATGAAAAAGAGGAGGGTAAAATTTACTATAGACGACTCCTAAATGCATCAAAGCACTTCTTTCAGAGAACTTTCTTTCTAAAGAAGGAGCAATTCTCTGAAGAGGCTGGAAATTATCTCTGTGTTCTCATTAAGACCTGCTTAGCGATGTAAATTGCTCCAAGAAGCGTCTATACAAATTGATGCTTGATTCAAACATTCTTTCATTTTCAATGCGGCTTTCTTTTCAAATCTCCAATTTCGTCAATCTACTTTTCACTATATTTGATTTGTGCTTTATTCAGGGGGGCTATTCAAACTGAAATTCCAGGGTATTTCTTGTTTTTCCTGGTCAAAAATTGAATTTTTTCCGGGTTGACTTTCGGAAGTTTTTTATGATAATTATTCGAAACTCAAAACGGATTCTGGACTTCGCAGCATGAGAGGCCCTCAAAACCAAGAACTCAGGGCGATTCTGGAAATGAAATGATGAAAAAATTAGGATATCCTACGGGAATCGGATATTTCAAATAGCATTATTGTAGGTGCCATATTTCTTAAATTTCGAGTTGAAATATATTGCATTTCAGAGGGAAAGTAGTGTTTTCAACAGAACAGCCAAGCTTCATAGAAAACAAGTCGGATGTGTTGAAAAATATTCAACTTTCGAACCCGAAAGATCAATTCTCAAGGAAAAAGAATCAAATGTGATATGAGGCTTATAATGGAAAATCAAATTTCTAACAAGTTGGCTGAAGTTGAATAACTTCATTAAAAAGTTCATTCATTTCGTTGAAAGTTCGTTCTCTCTTAAAACAGTAATCTTAGCAGAGAATTAATTTTCCATTTCTAAATTTTATTATTTGGTTGAAAGTTCATTTTTATTGATTGCAGGTTTAACTAGTTGGTTGAATCACTTTGTAAAAAATTTATTTATTTTCTTGAAACCCCTTTTATTCTAGAACAGTAACCTTTTCGGAAGGAAATGAATCTTTTTATTTGTGAATTACCCTGTTTGGTGAAAAATTGATCAAAATTGATCTTCATTGGTTGGCAATTCAACCAGTTGGTTGAAAGTTGAACTTCTTTGTTAAAAGTTCATTTATTTTAAAGAATTACTGCTTTTGTCGAAAATTCATTCATTTGATTGAAAATTGTTTTTTTTTTGTGGATCATTCACCTTCTTAATCGAAGATTCATTCCTCTTGGTTGAAAATACAAGCATAAGTGTGAGGACATCTCTTTCGGTCAATAATTCAATCTTTCGTTGAAATTGTACAGTTTTGAATTGCAATTTGATTTTTCATGGTAGAGGAGTCACAATGCGTAGTTGTAAATGAACGTTTTTTTCTTAAAAATTCATCTATATGAACAAAATTCAACAGTTTTACTAAAAATGTACCTTCCTCTGCTGAAAATTCAACTTTTTGGTTAAAAGTTAAACTGTTTATACAACAGTTCATTTTCCCTTTAAACCCACATACTTCAGTAAAAAATTAATGTATTTTTTGGAAAATGCGTGTGTTTGGGTACAAAACTTTTTCGGGTATATAAATGGCCTCTAATTCATTATTTTATTTCAGCATCAGATGCCAATGCAGCTCAAACAAGGTCGAGTGCTGCAGCATTCAACAACCAAGACAATGCAACTTCCCATCTTGGAAAAACAAATTTTGCTGTGCCAGCTCCACCCCCATTGGCAAGTGGAGAAAAGACGAGACGGCTTTCTGATGGAGATCATTTTCGCCAACCCAATGTCACGATCACCGGACATGCGTCGGTTCAGAAACAACTTCAGGAAGCACAGACTCAAGCTCAGGCTCAAGCTCTTGCCGACCTGATTTTGAAGGTATGATATATTTCTGAAAAAAGAGGAGTTTCGATTCCATGTAGTCGTCTTCAGATTTCCCTAAGGTCCTTATTATCATAATGTCATCAGGGTACAACAAAGATGGCTGTAAAGAGAGCGACATCAGATCCAGGTCAGAGAGTACAACTCTCCTATCAATCACCCGTTCCAACACCAAATAACCAACCTCAGAATCAGAATCAAACTCAGATCCAGCCAGCCGTATCGGATAGTTTCACAATGACAACCGGTTATTCCGAAGACGGAGGTTACTTTAGCCCAAGTTTGCAGGACGAGGTGTTTCAACAGGTCACGTCTGTACCAGACAGTGTTCTACTCCACGCGACCCAGTTGGATTCCATTCAGGTAAATGGCTTTTCCTTTTTTCGAAAAGCTTGAAATTAAAGAGACCAATATTAACGAGTAAAAAGTTCCTATTCAATCTCGATTCTCTCGACCCTCGAGTCATATCCTCGAGATTCTCAATTAAAACCTTTTGCTGACAACGAACTCAGATAAGAAAGAAAAGCAAAGAACTCCAGAAGCGAAAGGAAAGGCATTTGCATGTTCCTCGCGCATATTAAGACACGATATTCAAGATCCTTTGATACTCAAATTAGTCCTCGTCTCATTATGCATTCCGCGTCGAGCGTTGGAAACGTTTTAGTTTCAATTAAGGCGCGGACAGAGCCAGTGCTCTGGAATCTAATAAAGGAAATTATCTGAATACTTGGCCTCCTACTACAGCTTTCTATCCCTCCGAAAAACCTGAACCTCTCTATTCTCCTTTACTTACGGTTTTGATGTTCATCTCAAATTTCCATCATTTCGAGCTTTGTCCTCGAAATCCTCTTTTAGTGTCTGTAACTTCTATAAACGTTTTTTTTTTACTTTTGATTCCTGACTCCCTGCATTGAGGATTTGACTTTCCACCAGCTAATCATTCAAACAATTTTTTCCAGTTTCAGGCTGCAAGTCTGCTCCAGGAACAGACCTCAACTGACCAACTCCAGGACATGGCCCTCGAGGATCGTTTCTCATCCCAACACACCGTTAATCCGGATCTTCAGGCTCTAGTAAACTCCCCCCTACCGGATTCCCTCGCCGAATTCAGCACCTACGGAGCTCAATTTGCCGAAAGTCCTCACACTTTACCAACTCAATCCCCCTTACCATCTCCTCTCACAAGACACGATAGTCCTAGCTTCACCTACCCAACTCCACCTGCCAGCCAGGAAGGTCTTTTATCCGGAACTCTTCCACTCCTAAGTCCCCAAGAAGATCCAGAACCTGTTCGACCAGTCTCCTCTCCTCTCTCGGCTGCTTTTTATACCACAACGATGTCTTCCGCAGAAGCTGTAGAAGAAGCTTTGAGCGAAGTCCTTCCTGGAGAATCTGAAGCTGACGCCGATCTCTATGGTCCAGGATCTCCGAATCCTCACTCTCCCCTTCCAAGTCCTCCACCATCATCCGTCTCTTCTCCAGGTCCGGGGAATTTTTCCTCGAGCTTTCCTGTTTCCCCTCATCACGTTCTCCAAAACCAAATGATGCCCAATTCCGAAGATCCTCTTCTATCTTCAAGTCCGAAAGACTTTACAGGACGGAGGAAAGTGGAGTTCCAGTCGTACAAGCTCATCACTAGTCAGAACCTCATGGACTTTGGACTGGGAAATGGGAGCCTCGCCGGCATCGTCGTGGATAACAATGGAGAATTCAAACTGATCCAGACTTCTGGAATGCAAAAGGCAAATGTTTTCGTTCAAGCAGGATCCTTGAGTCCAGCTCTTGCTTTCAGAAAGGAGGTCAGATTAGCTGCGCCGAAGGTTGAACCGACTGGGATGATGGGAAACTCTGGATTAAATGTTCAGAGTCATCAGTTCCAGGGTCAAGTTCATCAGCAGGTGATCAACCCAGCAAAGTTTTTGATCCAGACGAATCAGAAGAACTTGAAGCATAAACCTGGGAGTCTGCCGATTCCGGTCGAGCAGATTAAAGAGGAACTTGATGACGATGTTTTTCTGAGTCCGAGTAGTGTTTCAACCGGAAGTCCTTCAAGACATTGCAGGAAGAGGCCAAGGTTGGACGCTCAGGGTGTACGCAGCTCGCATTCTTATCCTTCGAGGTTGAGGAGAGCTTGTGATCGACACTGGGACAGTAGCTACACTCCACCACCGATTTTGAATCCTTCTAGACCTGGACCAGGATTATACGCGAGGTTGCATCAATATGATCGAGACTCGGATTTTAGTTCGGATGACTCACAGGGGAATGATGGACCTCCACCGAGAATTAATATTGGCACGAGGTACCAAGCGACGATACCAGCAGTTGGATGCGAAGGAGATAAGGGAAGAGGCGTTCCGGAAGCTGATCATCTGCTTTGGGATCCTGGTATCAATTCTCTCGTCACAAACAATGAATGTAAGTCTATTGACTGGCCTAACCTGTTAGATGAGATCCCCTCTTTGTAGAAAAACTCAATAGTCTTTTCAATTGATTCTGGACTTTGTTTTTTACAGTGGAAATGTATCTGCAATTTGCATGCTGTGCTTCTGTTCCTGGCGGCGGAAGAAACAAAGAATATGCCCTCTACCTTCTTCACATGTGCAGAGGAAATATTCGCGTAAATACATTTCTTATCACTTTCAAGCAGTGGTGCAGTGAAGCTAACGAAGACGCTAGGTCACGTTCTCTGCATAAATAACCTCTCTGAAGTTTTTTTCGTTATCATACCATAAAACCGTATACCTTGTGGGTTAAGATCTTACTTTTTAGGTTCTAGTCTTCCTATGTTACCGAGGATTGAGTAGGTATTCATAGAAAAGGAAAGAGAATGAATCTATAATAGTCATAGGTTAGTCATGCGTGGTCGAATTTCCAACCGAAGATACGAGTTTCCAACTTAAATTGAAAAATGGTAACTTGAGATAATACTGTTTTAACAAAGCATTTTAAGTTTCAACCAAGAAGTTACAACTGAAAAAGATGGTCTTTCAACCAACGAGATTATTTTCCTGTAAAAGAAGCAGACTCTTCAACAAAATACATGAATTTTAACTGAAGGAGATCAAACATTACCCAGATAGTTCAATCTCCAACTAAAACGATGATTCCAAACAAAAAAAACTTATATTCAACAATGTATTTTACTTTTCAACAAAAAAGATTCTGATTTGAAATAAAAAACTGTTCAACTCAAACAAAAAAGACAAATTTTCAATAAAATACATGAATTTTCAATTTAAAAAGACAGATCTTCTAAATTTCGAATTCGAAAGAAAACTTGCACCTGAAAGAGAAAAATTCTCAACGAAAAATGTGATAAATAACTATAAATACTATATAAGAGGTAATTCTAATTTGACAAAAAAAAAAACAATTTTCAACAGAATGGTTGAATTAGTAGGCAAATTACTATGCTTTTCCAACTAAAATGATAAATGTACATTGAAAAAAATGGATTTCTGAGACAGCTTTCTAACTTCCAACCAAATGGTTAAATTTCTAACAAAACAGTTGAATCCTCAAATAATATACTCATTCTCAACCAAAAAGTTTCATTTTCAATCCAAATAAGACAAATATCAAGAGAAAAAAGTTGAACTTTGAACTGAAAAGGACGAATTTTCAACTAATATGTTAAGTTAAGAACCAGAAAGAATATTTTTTTATGAAAGGAAACGAATTTCACAAGAAATACATCAATTTTCCGAACAAAGAGTTCAATTCCCTATTAAAAAGATTGCTTAACAACAAAAGTTCAATAAGATTTTTCAATATTGCGGGAAAACTAGTTTTCAACTAAAAACGATCGATTTCGAACCAAAAATGAAACAGTTCAATTTTCAAATGAAAAAATCAATTTTCAACTAACGAAAATATTCCTTGCGAAAAATATAATAATTGATAATTCAACGCAAAAAAAATATATTTTCAAATCGGAAACGGGTAAATTTAACGAAAAAATCAGTTTTCTACACAAGATTTTAATTTCTTTTTGAGATGGAAAGAAAGATAGGGCAGATTGTTGAAATTTCAAGCTAAAAAGACGATTTTCCCAGAAATTCTCAACAGCTAATTTTCAACCAAATAACTGAATTTCCTACTAAAACAGTAGAACCCTTAACCAAGGAAGACCAATTTCCATCGAAGCAGTCAAATTTTTTAGACAAATATAATGAATTTAGATCGAAATTGTTGAATTTTGAACAAAATGGGTCAATTCTCAAACAAATAATGAAATTGTTGACCAAAAAGAACCAATAATAATTGACAAAATGTGGGGGGGGGGGCGCTAGGTAACCGGTAGGAATATTTGCGTTAAGTCCCCTGAGTATCTGAGACCAGGACTACATTTTAAAGATAACTTTGGAGTCCGTCTGTTCTTCCAAAATACGATACTTCATTCTTCTAAAAATGTAGTTGAATTATATTTTTCGAAGCCTCTGTAACTTTTCTGAGGATTCAATTCAATTTCCGAAGGTTCGTCTCAACTATTTCCAATCTTGTGTTCGTACTAGAATGACGACTTTTTTTCAAAACTTTATATCGACAAAAATCTTTAGACATGTTGACTCCATGTTCATACATTTGACATGTTGTTCAAATTCACCAATATACAGCTAATCTTAATGTTAAACATTTTATTAAGATTACAGGTTATTTTGGTAATATACTGTTTATGTCCCGTAACGAAAAAAATGTTTTAGAAAAATGTTTTTTTGCTAGAATGGCTTAGTTTTACCTGTAGATTAATAATCCGACGGCGAAAAGACGAATTTTTCATTATTATTATTAAAAAAAAAGGTGAAAAATTGTAGTGACAGGAGCATGCGGTTAAGCGTTTGCAGCGGAAACACTGATGGAAAAAGGTACTTACGTGCAGTGAATGT
>WSXT02169388.1:0-23209 GCA_011762715.2 Neuroterus valhalla | reverse complement strand
AAACTATTTTTTCGGAATCAGGAGGTCTCAAAACGTGGGCATTTCATAAATTCCGCGAAAGTCAATTTTCACATAAAACCAATACCTTCTCATTATGATGAGAATGTAAAAAATGCAATTTCTGCCAATAGAGTAGAATCTTTTACAAAACAGGTGATTTCTTATCACATAAAAATGATAGTTCTAAACAAAAAGGCTCATTTTCAACCAAATGAATCAAATATATACTAATAACTTTGATCACGAGAAATCTATTAGTTTCATAAAAACAAGGGGTTAGACTTCAATCAGAAGGAAATTTTGATAAAAGTACATACTGGTACACAAGGCGCTTGTAAAACTAAGAAATTTTTGTCATCGTTTTTTCGTGACTTTCCCGCGATTTCTCACTCTTTTACCCACTTTATACGAAACCAAACGCTCAAGCCTCCTTAAAGCTGAAAATCATAGAACTGCTACAGAAAGGGAGAAACTTCCAAACGAAATGGGCATTTTTTGAAAACAATGGTGAAATTTTGAACCCAAAAAGACGAATTTTCAACGAATAATTCCACTTTGAACCAAAAAGGATGGTTTCGAAAATAAAATTTTGATAATTCTAGTAGACTTTCGGTGAGAAATCAGAAGAATTTGAGTAAAGGGGGCCATATTGACCAAGGTCTGAACAGTTCCTGCCTTGGAGTTCTTGGTTTTTTTATTCTTATCAGGGGCGAACAAAAGTATGTCTCAGACAAAGTATTGAGGCCTTAGGCGATGTTCATAAATTTCATAGTAACAGGGAATAAAAAAGGTTTCTGACCAGAACTTAATAGTCTAGTTCATTTAGAATTAATATTGAAGGAAGTTTTTGCTGAAAAAAAATATATAAAAAAAACATGTTTTTCAATCACTTGAAGGTCAAAGAAATATCATTGTTTGAGGTCTAGAAAATGTATAACTGCATTAATATTTTGAATGGAATTTAATTAATATCGTTGTAATTATTGATTAAAAATGATATTTTAGGAAAAAGTCTTTACTAAAGTTTCTTTTTCAACCCTATGATTCTCTGCTCTCAATTTTTCAAATTCCGTTATATCTATTGTCGTTTTTCAAAAATTTGAATTTTTCACTTCGAATAGAATGTTTCTATAAGGCGAAAACTGATGTCTAGGAGAAATGGTCAACAACAAATTTCTAGACCTCTTTTTGGGGAATATTTTTGTGATGGAATATTTTGTTGTATCTTGTGACATTTTCACAAAATTTGAGTTTTTTTATTCAACATTTTTCACGATTGAAACTAAAACCATTGGAAGATGGCCTAGGAAAGTTCGTATATATTTTTGAGATATAGCATTTTTTCTTATCTTGCACACTTTTACCGGAAGATGAATTTTTCATTTTTGTTAACATATTCCACGATTGAAACAGACATTTGCGTTATTATTTTAAAAGAGAATAATATTGCAGGAAGAAGTTTATTAGGTCTTCATCTTAACTTGAGAACGTTATTTTCATGCACGGAAAGAAATAGTTTAAAGCTGGAGTGACTGTCGATGAATCTTGGACACAGAGTTTTACGTGAGTAGTCTTATAAAATTCCGGAGACTTTTTATTAAAAAGTATCCACTTTCCTCTTATTTCTTATTGGAAGCTACTGCAAATGTATAACTATGTGTTTTGAATTCCATAAGACTCGTCACTTAAAACCATGTCGTGGACAGTCACTCAAATTTCAAACAACTTTTCATTCCGTTTGCGGATGTTGTGCAATTAATTTACATACGATTTTCAGAGTTTCGACTAGCATGAGATAACCAATTTATGCCGATGTTGTGACTTTATCGATGTATTAGTCCGTTGATGAAAAACTTCATTTTTATTAGGAATATTTATATTGAAAAAAATCATCTTTTCAAAACGAGTTGTTTTCCAGTGACGCCAGGCCTCATCAGGTGTACAAAAATGTCAATACTAGAAGTAAGAAGGATCCATTGAAACCAGATCTGAAGGTTATTTACATGTGAGCGGTAGTAAATGAATAAACATGAGTATTACATAACCTACTTACTCAAGAAGATATGATTTATAAAGTTTGTTTCGTTGTTGAAAGGTTATAGTGAAAAGTATAGATTTAATATTTTTGTTCGGTAACATAATTATATTGTTTTTTGGTTCCCTCCTGGACATGTAGAAGCATTTTTTGATGTTTAATTAAATTTATATTTGCGGTGCTCCTTTGCACTGCTGCATGTCCAGGAGTAAGGTCATGTTCGATACGCTCCTATTGGCACCGTGCAAGACTACTGGCGCCCTCACTTCGGGAGACGCTCACATGTTAAATCTTATGGAGCAAAAGTTAGTACCGTGGTGGCCACGGTCTCTTTCGGGGGACGCTGCCTTAAGAATACGTGTAAAATTCGACGGCAGCGCCAGCCCTCCCCTCCAACCATCTGCACATAGCGAATAGAAAAATACTGAAAGTGAAGTAAAACGCGGGAAATTCTGAAAATACAAATGTAAGAAATGATGTGTTTATTGTTCATTAGGTTTGATTATTAAATTATGATATGAGTCGCTTGATAAATTTGTGTCGGAACGTTGACCGTATTGTTATGTTTGATAATTAAGAACATATCCCTAAAATGCGTTTCTTATAGTACCACTCCTTACTTAAGATTTTAGCTTTAGTGAAGCCAAGCTTGTGATCTAAATTGTGTGAATGTAAGACTGGAGCGGTGCCTCTAGAGTCATTCTTACAATAATTTGAATGTTTTCTCATGGACTCACATAAACAAAATATGGGTTCTGAGTTCAAGTAGGATATTGTCTTTAAATTTCGTAGAACAGTTGAAAGGATCTTTTTCGTATTTGAAGGTAATACGCAGATTATATTCACCAAATAAGTATTTGAAAAATCTGGCTAAATCATAGTCAAATAGTATAACAAAAATTGAACGGCTGGACTCCACAACAGCATCTACGCTCGGGCTAGTAGGCATAGGAGGGGATCCCCTCCTTTTCTCATTGCGAGGTATCCCCTCCCTTGCCTACTAGCCCGAGCGTAGAGGTTGTTGTGGAATCCAGCCGTCAATTGTTTCTTAATTTAGAATATATGTGCTAGTTGAAGTCCGAGGAACAATATTGGTAGTTATACGATTCAGCTCATACAATTGCGCACTCGATCAAAGTTCGTCCAAAGCGGTAGAGAAGTTTTGTTGCCGGATTTTTTTCACATGGTGGGCAGTTTTTCTAGAAATTCAATTTTCTATTTTATTTTTTACGATTGAAACAAAAACTACGCGCCCAACGGTGGAGATTATAGCAAATTTACAGATATTTTTCGGGTGAATAACTTTTCTCTATCAATCTTCTGTGTTGGCCTTAGTCATTTTTTCAAAAATTTTATTATTTCCTTTTTATAGATATTTTCCCTGATTGGAATGGAAACTTCATATCCAGAAAAAGAAGTTGATAACACATTTGAAGAAACTTGTCCTATCAAAAAGCTAATTCGACCAAATTTGTAGATTTTTTTTTGGTGCACAAGTTAAGTTCATTTATATTTTCCCTTACTTTGCATAGTTTGACCAAAAAATGAATCTTTCTATTTTTGGTGCGACCTAAATTTGAAATTTCGATTTTTTGAGAAAACTCGAAAAGTTGTAAAAATCATCCTGGAGACCTCCCAAAAAGAACATTTTTTCCTTCAATCTTTTTTTCATATCTTGCGTTGTTTGGTTGAAAATGCTCATTTTCTTTTAAATTTCTGAATTTTGAAAATGCCACAACTCTGATAATTTTGTATTTATCAAAAAAAATAATGAGGATAAATTGTGTCACTTTTTACCTACTACCCACTACAAGAAACTGTATTTGAAATTTTTTGAATAATGGAAAAAAAATCAAAAAAAATTCTCAAAATTCTATTCTATTTCTATTCTATACCTCTTATTTTTCATCCAAAATAGCTGGTTAACGAACTCGACCTTTTCTTTTCCGGTTTCAAAAAAGTGTGCCAAAGCAGAATCCAATTAGATCATTCTTTTGAAAGTTATCGAGTATACAGATTACAGACAGACACCTTCGTAAAAACCATTTTTTCTTACTCAGGGGATCTCAAAACGTGGCGATTTCATCGAATCCGCGAAAGTCAATTTTCACATGAAACCAATACGAGTTCAAAGAATAATTTGGCTTGAGTCATTATATTTGACTCGTGTAAAATTGAATTCCCTCTACATTTTTTTCTGAATTGCAGATTGCACGTATAGCCGTACAAGTATAGATGTTGGCGCGATTTTTTGAATATTATTGGGTACTAATTGAGATAATTACTTAAAATCAGGATTAATTAATCGATCAGTTTTCAAAAAGTGATTTATTTGACTGTGAGAAATCATTTCTGGGAAGCACAAACTTTTCTTTATCTAAGTTTCGATCATCCTTGAAAACACAATTTATTAAATATGGAAAATAATACGATGGAATAAGTGCTAGTCACAAAAGTTGAAATTCTCTCGAAAATTGTATCCGTCCTTATGATGGTTGACAAGGGCGACATTCTCAGCTGTAAATAATTGTGTCAGTTTCGGAAATATCCGTCTTTGAGGGCATTGCAAATATGTACACGAGCTACATTAAGCGTGTTCAGAGACGCATGTATGAAAATAGAAATTCTACTATGTTTAGACGGCCTACACTCGGTATCCGGCAAAAATCTTGGGTGCGTCGGACTCTTTTGAACTGAAATCAGTGATTATAAACAGTTCCGTAAGAAGTTCAAAAATGAGAATTGCTCATTCCTACTAGAAACTGTAGAGGAGAAAAATATTTATGAGGGCTTCTAAAGAGATATTTTACTTCTATTATTAAAATCTACCCCGTAAACTATTATAAAACATTTTGAATAAGAGGAATCAATTTCAAACTGAGCCACAAGCACTTTTGAGCATCAACCATCATAGAACAAATTCACAGAATGTAAAAACAAATTTTTCGAAAGATTTCCATCCATAAAATTTTAGGTTGAAATTCCTTTTCTTGTTAGCTCGATCATATCAAACAGGAAATTTCGTTTTAATATTCAGAAAACAGAAATTTACTGCACTTACCCAATGAAGGAGCGTTCACATATAACATAACGTTCTTTTCCACCATTTTCAAACCTCCTCTTCCCCATGCAACAGATCGTAACATTTCCCTAGAGCTCGCTCATAGCTCGGCTGCTCCCATTCTACTCCCATGCGCGTGCCTAAGACGATCTCTCTTTCTAATATGAACTCTCACTTATATAAACGACAGCTCCATCAATCCAGCAAAGAACCCAGCCTGCCTGAATTTCCCAATAATAATTCGACACGAAATATTCACATCGCAACTTTTTTTCATATGAAACATCGTCTACAAATGATGGAAACAATATTTTGATCCAGCACTAATTGTTTCCTGAATATCTTTTTAGCGATAGAAATGTCTAAATTATTTGATATTTCCAGTTTAATTCAGAGTAATTCAACATTTTTTTATAAAAGTTCAAAATAAACAAAGTGACGACTGTTTGTTTGAAAGTATACAAAGTCTTTGTTAGTCTTGAATTTTTTCGTTTGATGATTCCCAACAGTTTTAGGTTATGTAATCTTTTTACACAGAAAATAATTATTGGAGAACCAAGAACCTTATAAACACACATAACAACTCTACTTGAAGCCTGAACAGTGTTAGTGTTTTTTTTCAGAAAGTGGTATATTTTTTATACAAAAAAATTATATTTTAGGAAAAATTTACCAATTTTAGCATTGTTTGTTTATGTAAGTGTTTCACACATTAAATATTATTGCAAATCCAAAATTATTATAGTTAGAACAAGACTTACAATAGTTACAATATTAATAATCTTTGAATAATTTTGGATTATGTAAATGACTTTCGTCGAATATTAGTATTTTAATTCAAATATAAAATATATTTCAATCAATATTCACATATGGTTACCATTCCAGGTAATGCTAGCGTTTAAGACCAAAAATTGGTATTCAAAAACCAAATTCCTAAATACATAGTCGAGACTCAGAATCTCAGCAATTCCGGATCATATTAGTGTTTTTCATCAAAAATCGGTATTTCCAATACCAAAAAAATTATGTTCGAAAGAAGATTCATAACTTTAACAGTTTGAGGTTATGTTGGCATTTTACACTGGAAATTGTCATTTTAATGCCCAAATCAATATAGTCCTTACAAGATTTGAAATGCTCAAACATTTAGTAAGTAAGGCAGTATTTTCAAAGACGATTTGGGATGTCGGAACAATTAAGGGTTATGAAACACAATGGAAAGTTTCATCCAGATCCCTGATTCTTTTCAAATTCGGAATTTGACAAAAGGAAAGTCTTATTAATTGACCGAAAACTCGCATTTAGCTGGAAAGTTTTTCCTGGAAAACATCTCATAGTATCTTGTGTCGTTTTTCCATAAACTCGAAATTTCCACTTCTAATGAAATTTTTTCATGATAGGAACGAAAATCGCCTCTCTTGAGAAGAAATATTCATTAACAACTTTCTAGAACTCTTCTTGGTAAATAATTTTGTCATTGAATATTTTGTTGTTTTTCTAAGAATAAGATTTTTTTTGTTCTCGTTCACGATTAAAACAAAAACTATTGAAAAATGATCTTAAGAAAATCTGTGTCCTAAGTAATACTCCAAACATTTGAAAAATGTTTGAGAATACATAAGATTTTAATTGTCCGGCTGTGTCCGGCTGAACTAGATTTTTTTTTTCAATAATGAAATTCTATCCATTCTATTCTAGCAAGTGTTCCAGAGTCTTGTTCTCAAATTCTAAATTAATGATACATACCTGAATTTTTGCTTTTTATACAGATTAAACAACAGAATCCAAGGTGCCAATTTATAGTTTAAGCGGATAGTGGACAAAACTCCCACAAATCTGAAGTTGGCTATTTGCATAAAACAAGCTATTTAAAAATGTTATCACCCCTAGCAACCACTCTGTGCACTTACTTTTTTTTCGCAATTCAATCTTTTTTCTTTTCGTTATCTCGATTATCACATTCTTTAATTAATTTTTTTTTTGCAAAAAGCCAATATCCAGTTTGTGGGAGATATCTGTGGGAGTTTTGTCCACCATCCAGTTTTAGCCACACAGGAATCAAAATGTTTTCCACAACGGAATGACTTGGTTATTTATAATTGTTCAAAAATTACTCTTAAAATTAGTGTAGTTTCACAGCCGGCTTCGTCGAGTCGTTCTGAGCTCTTATGGCAACATTATCCCGAATAACAGACAAATGTTTTGCAAATGTTTCTAACGTTTTCTGGCAAACCAAAAACGTTTGGAATTTTCCATAAGAAAAACGTTTTGGAAACGTTTTAAACAAATCAGATACTTCCTCTGATTTTCGAGACCTAAATGAATAAAACTTTTCAAAAACGTTTTCAAAACGTTTGACCAATGGAATTTGAGTGACTACAAATTAAACACGTATTTCAAACTTCTTCGGCACGTTTAAAGGAAATTTGGTAAACGTTCAAAAGAAATTTGAGAAACGTTTTCGAAACGTTTGAGCAATAAAATTTTGAGTGACTACAAATTGAACGCGTATATCAAACTTCTTCAAAACGTTTAGAAAACGTTTAAAAGAAATTTTTTAGACGTTCAAAAAAAGTTTCAGAAACGTTAGAGAAACGTTCGAGAAGTGAAATTTTGAAAGATCAAGATTACGACCGCATTCCAAACGTTTTGTAAACGTTAAGAAAATGTTTGTTAAAAAAAAATTCCGATAGATGGCGTGATCTCTCCCGCAAGTGGCAGGAGACTATTGTGATTACTATATATATATACGACTTTTGAACATATTTTTATGAGAAAATACACGGGAAAGTTTTCATTATAAATGAGGGTATGGTCATTTACCATTAAAAGTATATATGAGCTACTAAAAAGAATTTATTTTTTGATCAAACGTTCTTTAAACCTCCTTAAACCGTTTCGCAAACGTTTGAGTAACGTTTGATAAATGTCTTGCGAACGTTTTAAAGACGTTTGGAAATTTGATCTGCTCAAATTTTGCTTTGTCTAACGTTTACCATACGTTTTCAAAACGTTTATGAGAAGTTTTGTTCAGTCGAAGTATAAAAAATGTGCGGTAGTATTCGACGTTTGGAGGACGTTTTTTCACCAAAATTAAATGCTTATGTCCTTTTTCAAAGTTTTCTTTAGACATGTCCACTTTTAGCAAAGTTGAGATCGCATACTTTCAGGGGCTTGCCTGCCCGGCTCGCGCGCGGAAGACGTTATTTTACCCGGGCCTTCGATTTCAGACGGTATAGCGGGGTATAAAATAATATCCAAACTGAATGCATTTCCTCAATTTGAATTCGAAAAGAAATATGTACTGAAATTTCTTTCCGAGTCAATCTTTTCAAGTCAATCGGTGCATCAACTTTCAAAATAAAGCAATACTAAGGTGCTCCAAAGAAACAAAATTTTGTTTGTTCCCAAGTATCACTCTCTTATTCTATTTTATCCGCTGAAAAAATATTTCCCTAATTTTTTTGAAGAAACAAAAAATATACATAAATTTTTCAGTTGTATGAACTGACTGAGAGATGACTTACTCAATCTAATGTTAGAGAACAAATCATCCTACTATCAAAGGTAGGGCTCGGATCCTTAAGTATCTTACGTCTAGCGTGGAATGATTTTCAGTAAAAGAAGCTTGCTCATTCTACTTTCTTGAAATGAAGACCAATCGTTTGAGACACTTTTTAGAACAATAAATTTTTTCATTTTTTTCCTTATTTCGCAATATATTTTTCCGTGAAAACCATTTTCATGTGGAATTTGAATCAGTATTATTTCTTCATCTAAAAAAATTCTTAAACAAGGTTGAAGTACTGAATGGGGAGAAAAAAACACGTGGAATGTCTTTGGGACACCAGATTAGAAGGGTGTAACAAAATCGAATATCTAGCGTATACTACAAGCGGAATCAGGCCTATAATACTTCAAGGTCACCTATATGAGTGGCCAGAGCCTGCCGCTGATGCAAAGCGAGCCACCCAACAGCCATGGACGTGCTATACAGTACCCGCACAGCTGTAGCGTACTATCGCAAGTTCACGAGGACTTTCTTACGCCTTTTCTTCCGCCTAGCACCCATCCGCCAAGTGTGTATGGTGTAACGCGCCATTAGGAACTCCATACAAAAACTCAAATTTTATTATTTTTTAGAAGGACTAAACAGATTTATTCCTTTTTGGATTTTCAAGACTCAGTAGACATCCTGAATACACATTCAGAAAGAAATAACACAAGATGAGAAGTTGAGACATTAAGAGATCCGAACTTTTGTACTTTCAAAAAATCTCGAGCAATACAGTAGGATAAAAAATCTTCAATTGCCCGTGTGGGAAAAAGCCGTGACGCTGGCCTGGCCCAGTCAGTCAGTCATCTAGTCAGCCGCAAACTTAGAATTTCTTCCCTTCTTGGCTAGCTGATCATCGTGGAACCTGGTCCCGACTAGATTCTTAAGTTAAGAGAAGATCAAAATCTTCAATTTGGTAGTATTATCTCCCAATTTTGATATAATTCCAGGATCCTTGTAACTTCTTCATATGTCAAAACAAAAAATTTCTGATAAATCTAAGGACTCTTTTCTTCTAATACATTGATCAGCTCTAGTACTGGGCTAGACAAATTCTTCCAGACGGAACTCAGAACTTTTTTTGTCCTTGCATAGATGAGCAGCACCATTCTCCGTCCGGGCAGACCTTCCAGGCTATATGGCCTAGATATTATCAGAACTGGGACACACTAGCGCCAGGCCTAGGTCAAATCGGACCTTCTAAACTAGACATTCATTCTGAAAACATATTTTTAACTTGCATAACAAATACATAAAGAACTGCGGACAATGTAGAACATGTAGAGAGTGATTGAATAAGCACTTATGATGTGTACTTGTCGCTCTTGTTCAATTCCTATGTCAGAGATCACGTACGCAACTAAACGATGTGCGCACCTATTTCTAGAAGATTTGGCCTCAAGCCACGCGAATTATCTATTCCCTGCCATTAGGCGACCCAGAGTTGCACTGGTTGACTTCAATTAGTCATCCCTTATTGTCTCAGAGTTTTAGCCCCCATACAGAAATGTACAACACAATCATTGAAGTGATAACTTTCATGTCACGTTATGAACTCACAAGTCAAGGGAAGTGTAGGGTAAGGCAAGACCAATCCGTGATTATTTGGTACAGTCCAAACCCTGAGCATTGCCGCGTCCTCGGGTTTTTCCTCGAGTGCTACCACCATCCTCGGAGTTTGGCATGCTTTAGTGATCCCCTCTGCACGCTCGAGCGAGAACGTGGTTGGAGTAGGTTCCAACCGATTCTCGGAATTATACCCCTCTACTCCCCCAAAAGCGGCAAAGCTCGGAGTTTTGACTGTAGATTGTCGCATCCTTTTCTAGAGGGTCCTCAGCTCGGATGAAGGTTTACCCCTCTCTATCACTCATTTACTGTTGCAACTTCTCTCCTTCGCGCCTCTCGCTCGTTCTCGTTTTTTCGATTCCTCCTAATCCTCCGACCTCCGTCACAATGAGAATCTAACAGTAGATTGGTATATATCGTATATATCGTTATCACTTCTGCTGGGCGTCTCACACGGCTCACAATTTTTTCTGAAATTTCTTTTCACTTGATGGATATTCAATTTTCCTTTGAAAGAAAAGTTTCACTTGAGGCTGAGCCGTGATCAGCATATTTCATGAAATAGCTAATAATAATGTTATTGTTGTTATCAAATACTAGTAATTGTATTGTACTGTATTGTATTGTATCTTTACTGTCTCTCGGAATACAGGATTCTATGGGAAGGGAAGGCCACAATGAAAAAAAAAATTAAATATCGCATGTAAAAAAGGTTATTAGGTCTCACTGTTGAGTTCAAGTAGTGTGCTACTCGAAAAAAAAGAAAGCGCTTATTTTTGAACTTGTTCTTGAATAACAGAATATTGAGTGTAGCATCCCAGGATTTATATTTGATAACAAGAAATGAAGATTGTTTCCGTTAATCATATCAATCTTACGCAAGTAGTGATTTCTCACGGACGAGTAGATTGCACATATAGTAAGGATGTTAAAAGATCCTCAATATCTCGTACATTACATAATTGGCAAATTTGCTGTGGATCGATTAGTGCAGTTCCAGCTTTAGAGGTCAACTTGATGATGAACCTGGAGAAGGTTCTGAATTGGGTGAAAATGAGTTTAAAATGGAAAGAAGATTTGAATCACAGATATTGTTTGGGTAGCTTATCATTGAATAATATTCTACCATATATAAAAATTGATTTACTGTTTTCCAATCTCAGCAAATCCTAAAGGCCAATTTAGAAGAGCCGTTCTCAGTTGCGGTTCGCCGGTCCGATTCCTTTCTCAGTTGACCAATGCAGCTCACACTGCGCCGATTCAGCTCAGCGATGCCATTCTCACGCACGCGCGGTTCATAGATTAAAGTGCTCGAGAAACAGCTAAAGGCCTCGTGGCTTCAGCGAGCGCTCTCACTGGTTACGGTTGCGAACGGCACGGTTGGAAATAGTGGCGATATTGCAAGCTCAGTCACTCGCCGTCGATGACTTCTGCGCATGCGTAACTTCAAACTTCCAAACCGTAGACCGTAAGGGCGTGGGCATAAGGTCTACTGTTTGAAACTAGGAAAGTAACGCGTGCGCAGAAGTCATCGACGGCGAACGACTAAGCTTACAATATCGCCACACTGAATTAGAGTCGAATCTAAATGCTCGAACCACACCGGAACCAGGACCGATTACGCGCTGATTGTCTGAGAGTCCATCTAGACCGTCAAACCGCAACCGAGAACTGCTAGTCCGAATCGATCTTAAGAACGGAAGCAGTCACGGTATGTATCAGCTGTACCATCAATTCGGCCCATAAGATTGTGACCATAGGGATGAAGCCAATTGTGGCTTGTACCCGCTCCTACATATATCTCGGCGCCATTTTCGAAATTTGATAAGATATGCAGGGTAGTGCTTTTTCGAATACATCTAGATAGTTCAATCCGATGATTCGTGACGCATAGAACAGAGAGATTTTTATAATCAAGTAATGAATTTTACCAATGGAAGGCCACGACAAGCACTCGGTTCTAGTTAAAATATTGTAAGTGGCTTGTGCAATAAGCCAACTAGCGAGAGCGGATAGATGGACTTGGGGACCAAATACACAAGGCTCCCGAATGACAGTACGATGCCGATTCTAAGTATGAAGCAAGACTATATAGCAAAACGCTTCAATTTTACGAGGGTCCTCCAATTCGTTATCCCAACCCCTTCCTCTAGGGTAAAATCTGGCACACAGACTGCTCCAAAACAGTAGGAAGGTGTGGAGCAGGAATCTACGAGAGTGCAGGAAGGAGTGGCATAGGAATCCCGCTTGAACGACATGCCATTGTCTTCTAGGCGGAGGTAATGGCTGTACTCCGATGCGCTGATAAACTCATAGAAGAAGAAGCTGCTGACAGGCAGATCACAATCTGCTCAGATAGCCAGGCGACGTTAACTGCAGTTGGAAAACCAGACATGACATCAGATCTGGTACTAGAACTAGCGTCTTGTTGTATCGGGATGGCCATCAAAAAGTGGATCCGTACAAGAATCCAGGACTTCTGAGAACAAACTCAGAGGTGCCGAGAGGGGAAAGCCATCCTGGGCCAATCGTACAGCATGCACAGTGCCAGGAAAATCGTTAGTTTACCCAAGAAAGATCTAAGGAGTGCAGGAAATGCGGTAGGGATAACGAGACAACCTCGCACGTTCTATGCTAATGCTTAGCACAAGCTGGATCAGGCAGCAAACCCTCAGGCATCATTTTATGAAACCCAAGGATATAGCAACGCGAAGAATGTCTTACGACGTTGCCCTTTCTTAAGAGGTGTACAACGGGCTTTATAGTCTGAGCGCCAGGGCGGTCTCTATCGGGACTCTCCGCTCATCTTCACACTAAACTCAACTAAATTTTGAAACTTTAAGAACAGTTTAGATATAATTCTGAAGTTACTAGCAGTATTTAGAATTGAGTTAAATTTATCTTACCAAGACATGTTCAAGTTAATAAATCATGCTAAACTTAGAATATAAAACGAGCAAAATGACAGTTTAATAGGCCTCAAAAACTTAAAATGCATTGTGAGAGTTGACACGTCATGCCTCTTTTTAAACTTAAGCCATTAAGAAGTTCGAAATCATGTGTAGAGGTGCTAGACTTTTTTTGAAGGTAAACCAGCAGCCTTTTTTGTATATTCAATAATGTTTTTACAGTTTTCACATATCTTACCTGAATATTACACTATTATGTCTGTTTTATTCTTAACCAACTTAACGTAATTAATGATAATTTTTGAAGGGATTCTCAATTGCTTTAAATGGGCTTGAAATATTTTCTCAAATTTGAGGATCTTAGTGACTTAGAAGATTTTCCTTTTAATTTTTCTCTAAAACTCGAGAATTAACCTTTTTTTGTGCGTCGTTGAGAATCATTATTGTGCTTTTGCTTTCGGAAAATCCCATTATTTTCGCACTTGAGTGATAATTTCTAGAGAATATCCTGTATTATTGTTATTTAAAAATTATAATTCTGTGAACAAATATCCTTTTGAGGCTTTGAGTTTGAAGTTACGTTCGATATTTTATGCATTGCGGATGAAAAATGACTTCGAAAGTTTCACATAACTGCCGGTAATTTCCAACAGAGTGAGGTTCAATCTCATGAAATTATCGCTATTTAATTTCCAATAAAAATATCACAACGGTTATAAGTGAAAACCATCAAAGTATATTTTTTCAATTTATTGAAGACCGAACTGACGAAGACTGGTGCCCTCTTCACTATGCAACACAACCAAAAATAATTCGTTTTGTTCCAGCTCCATTGCTCCATTTTTTTCTGCCTTTTCCCTTTTTACCTTCCTTTATATGACTGATGTTTGGTGAGACTGACGTGTTATGCATTGATAAACTATCTTCTAACAATTTAGCTCATTTTTTGGACATGAATTTATTTACGGAACATTTTCTCGCTTGAAGTTAGTTCTTGGGTGGATGGATAATACTGCGGAATAGCATCTTCAAGAGTGCATCAGAAGTCTGTGGTACTCCCACCGTAGAAAGAAAGTCTAATGACGCGTGATCGAATGACGAAATATGCGTGGCAGTTAACGAGAAAAAGATGCGTACTCAAGAAAGATGGATATTTAAGGCCTCAGCGAAAAGGGAAGGACTTGAGTTGTAAATGATTATAAGGATAAAAATGGAAGATAATGCTAGTAAAAAAAGCAAGGATGAAATAAAAGCGGGAGAAGATACAAAAATGCAAGATGATTTTGAAGAAAATAAGGAACTAGCACTGAAGTAGTCAAATTCAAGAATGCTGATGGTAAGATGGTATGAGAATTGGAGATTGTATGTGTATTTTTTTTAAGACGCTATATAGAGGTGGAGCCATGGAGCATAACAGCGGTGACACAGACAAGGATCTGTTGGGCAACTCTAATGTAGGTGGCGGAAGCAGAATCGATATTGACATTATCTCCGTAATTAAAAATCTGAAGGATGGCAAGTCTGCCGGTGTGGATGGTATCACCTCTGAAATGCCTAAGTGCAGTAGCAGATATATGTTTGTGTTGCTGCGTAAATCTATGAATATGTGTGCTATGAACAGCGGAGTTCCGAATGATTGGAGAGAGTCGATTATTGTCCCAATCTACAAGGGAAAGAGTGATCAAGGCAACTATAATAATCAAAGAGTATATCCACCAAAATACTTATTGATAAAGTCATGGAAATGACAAAGCAAAGGATCTAGGAAGCTGAATGTGGATTTATGATAGGAAGATTATGTGCGGAACAGATATTGAGCTTGAGACAGATCACAGTGAAAAGCTTCCAAGTAAACAAAACAGTTTTCTGTGCATTTTGTAATGCCGGAGAACACAACAATGGGTTTTTAAAAATGAGTCACTTGGAATGACAATCTTTTATTTCACTTCGAAGCTACAGCTAGTGCATATGGAGAAGAATTGACTCTTTATCTGAGTCAATCTCTTTTATAGATAGAGTTCTGTGGTAAGGGTACAAATTTCACCATGTGTTACAACCCTCCGTTAAGGATGATTTTAGGTCCTTAAAATGTAACCCTACGATGTTCCAAAATAGGCGCAGTTGGGTCGTTAGAATCATTAGCTAAGTGATAACTGATCACATACGTTGGAGCTTCTATTCTATTTTTTAAACAGATGAAGCATAGTTTCGATGACACACATTTCGCTAGGCATTCGAAAAGTCCTATTCTGTGAAGCGCATGAATTGTCCCAAAACTTAAGGCTCCATAACCGAAGTATTGCAAGTACAACGGACTGGTTTCCTTTCAGCTTTTAATTCTTCTCTCTTTGGCTATATTCGCTAAGATGTTCTCTATGTCGTCCAAGCCTAGTCGTGCTTGACGTAGTTCTTTACTATCTATCTGTTTTGGTAACGGCAGCAAAATTGATCTGCGCTCATCCACATCTTCAGGAATAAGGTTTATATCATATGTTACATTGGTCCAGTCGTGTCTTATATATTCTATTCCTGTATTTAATTCTAAGATGTCGTGGTCGTTATAAATTTACAATTGCTTCAAATCATTGTCGTGGCGGTCTTTAATTCTATGGTCCTTAGATCATTTTCACATAATATATCACGGGTTATTTTATCCATGGGAATCACAATATAACCATTAGTTATGAGTATAAAGGTCTCGATGTGTAAAAGATATGGTGACGGATTGCATTTGTTTCTTTCATATGATTGCGTTGATTGCGTTTACAAATTTTATATTCGTCGATTTGTTTACAGTTTTCTATAGAGACTAGGTCGGTGGGAATGTAAGAATCTTATATTTTATTACATAGTCATAGTTTAGGACAATGGACACGTGAATATTGTGGATCTTCTCTGGGATTGGGATTATATGTCGTAGTGAGCCTTTGATTATTGCGACTTTAATTTCGGTGATGTCCAACAGGTGTTGGTAGTTTTCTTCATTATTATCAAAATGATATTTCGTCCTGTGTGAGTTTTTATAAATCTTGGATAGTTTGTTTAAGTATTGCTGGAGTTGAGATCTGCGGGTGAGGGATTCCGTGTTTGCCATCGGTGTTTGCGTTTATTGCGGTGTCCATATCTTCTGTTGTTTCGTCGATCATGATAGCGGCAGTGAAGAGTTTACAAATTTTATAACTATCTTTCGTATATTTGTTTAAATTGTTGCTATAAAGTTAACTAATCCTTTACAGCACCAATTTCAACAAATTTGCGAAAGATAGTCGTGGAGGCTAAGGCATGCGCTTTGGACCCACGCCGGCTGGTCGTGGGTTTAATTCCCGCCTTGCACTCTGGAAGACCTTTGGCAGCCCACGCGGTAAACACTTGCCCAGCAGGGGAGTGTCATCTCCGGAAAGTCATGTTGCCGGTACCTCTTGGAGAAAAGGTTACTCTGAGTACTTGGGGCTGGGGTTCTTGGTGGTTCGGAACCCACCTCAATCTGTAGGTCCCCCTTACTTACTACTAAGGTAGTGGTAGGGTGTATAAAGGAATGGTGGAGAGGTTCGAGGAAGATGTAAACCCTCAGGGAACACATTGAATCAATCAATCAAGTTAACTAATCCTGGTTTGTTTCTCTGTTTGCCCAGTAGTTTTTCCAAAATGTTTTCTTTTTTAAGTAGTCGCGAGAATCTATTCTCCAAAAGTTTGATTTCGTTTAGTGGGGTACAAGTGCCACTGCAGGCTAGATTGATCGAGCTTATTATTTTACTGATAGCGTTGACTCTGTTTGGCATTGGCTGCTGTCAGAAAGACCAATAGTTTCGTCAGGATAGTCAGGATCCGCAACATATGGCTTTTCTCAAAATATCAACTCGATATCTATTTCGGTGCGGACGTGAGTTGTTGCAAAAAAAATCGATAATTTGGGTCACGTGACCCATGTTTAACATGGCCTCAAAATGGTATAATGAGTTAAACTGTCTTGAAGACTGAGTATGAATTCATTTCCGTTGTTTCTTACGGTCAGTGGGCCGAAAACGTCTGGAGCAGTTTTGTCATTGGGTGCGAAAGAGATTTCCGAATGAATGCTTTCGGCTTGGTTTCTGATTCTTGTTTTTTCGAGTTGACGTATTGGACATCTCTTTGAGTAGTTGATAACATCTTTATCTAATCCAACCCAGTCTCCTAACTTTCTAGCAGTGTCGAGAGTTTTTTGTTCGCCTAAATGTCCTTCATATGCTTCTTATATAATGCTTTTTCTTTCTTCCTTTGTCAATTCGCGTTTACTGTTCGAGCAGAGGTGGAAGTTATGATCTGAATATTGTGTGGAGATATATTCGATCATGCTTTTGATACTCTGTTTTTCGAGCGGTGTTAGGAGCGGGTCGTCGAAGGACAGTCTAATAATTAGATATCCTTTGTCCTTTAGAAGTTCAGTTTTCTTTAGCAAGTGAGTTATCCCTTTCTTTTCCTCAAACTTTCCTAAATTTGTTGAACTTCCTGATTCGTTTGTGTCTTTTTTCAGTTAGTGTATTCTTGTGGTGGACTTCGAGTGACCTTGATTAGGACTTCTTGAGGCCGGGTTTCTTCGATATCCGGGACCGGGGTGTCGATGTCTGGTGGCTCGTCCGCTAGAAGTTGTTCATCGGTTATCCCTGCATTTTTCTTACATTCCTCAACACTGACCGGGAACATGCGCGATAGGCAGTGGGCTACTTAAGCCATACAAGGGCTTTGCGGTCGGTTTTTATCTTAAAAATATTTTCCATCAGGTACTGTCTTAGCCTTTTCATGGCCTAGACGATTGCGAGGAGTTCTTTTTCAGATGTGCTGTAGTTTTCCTTAGCTTTGTTCCGAGATATAAACAGACATGGATTCCCGTTTTGAAGAAGGACTGCGCGCAGGCACTGATTAGATGCATCAGTGGTTAGGGTAAATCTCTCTTTGAAATTTGGAAATCCTAAAACAGGTGCTGTTGCTAGTGCGTGTATCAGATCATAGAACGCTTTTTCGCAGTCAGTTGTCCAATAAAAAATGGTGTCTTTTGCGTCAAGCGCGCCAATATTCTAGCCATTGTGGAAATTTTTTTAATAAACTTGCAGTAATATCCAGCCAGTCCCAAGGAACTTTGTACGTCTTCAAAGTACATTTCTTGCGGTCTCCTTTGGAAATAGGCCGCTTGGAAAACCCTGTATTCTTACTTTAAATTTATATGCAAAGTGTCCCATCTTACCATATTTGTGATATGATAGTTTGCTTTTGTCTACCTGTGGTGAAGCTGTTGACTTGAAAGCTGTCGTATTGGCGGAAGGTCTGGGGAGTATGCTGGGTTTATTAAATGTTCTTTGGACTGATCGAGGTGCGGGTACAGGTCGAGCTGGTTGTGATTCTCGTAACCACATTTCTGTTTTGGCAGCATAGTTTTGTGCCTCAGTGATTGATCGTGGTTTTAATGGTCGCACTTGCAGACCAATTTTTCGCTTTCAATTCAACAGGTATCTGTTGGTACCCTCCTGTTCTTCCATTTTTATTTTTCTTTCACCAGAACTGGTATGTTGTAATTGGGCGGCGTAATATATTTCGTTTAGGATTTGCCTAAAACGAATAGAGAAGTTTTGTACTGATTCAGTAGAACCTTGCTTGCAAGACTCCAAGCGACTTTCCAAAGCTAGAATGGAATTGTTTTTTTTTTAGATTTTGGCGTAACGCATCGTAAAGATCGTCGTATGTGTTTATTGAGATGAATCTAATTGCGTTGTTTGCTAAGCCAGTTATCTTTTGAGATTTTATGAAGGGAAGTAAAAAACCGGGCTGTGTACATTGATTCTTGGCTTGCTTGATTCACCTAACGAAATCCGCGACTCCAATATAGTTTTGTACATTTAGAACGCCGATTGTGCCAAGAACTTCTTTAGCTCAAATGGGATCTTCCGGCGGTAGATTTTCCTCTTGATTTCTTTCAAGATTCTCTTCGATAAATTCTCTATTCCTTTCAAGCATCCGTTTTTCGTCTTCTGATGATCTGTCTTTGATCATTAGTCCGTCGGTTTCTATTTTAGCTGGCAAACCCATTTTTCGTACCAGTTCGCAAATCTCCGCTTGTCACTGTTCATTTTCCTTTATTAATCCTAACTGACTGCGTGTTGTTTCGTATACTGCTATTGTCAAAGCCTGCAGTTGGGATAGGATTCGGGATAGTGGGTCAGGACACGCTGGTTGTGATTCTGCTATTTTTGTGTCCAGAAAATTTTCACTTTCTGAATCTGTGTTAGAATTGTTTACTGGTATCTGAGTAGAGCTTTTTCATAGCTTGAGTTCTGTGGTAGGGTAATAAATATCACCATGCGTTACACCAAGCTGTTCTTTTGATTTTCCCTTGGCTCACCAAGAATATTCTTGGAAGAAAGGTCTCTAGATGAAACATCAATTTAAAAATAATATGCTACACACCTAGTCACTGCTTCAATAAATTATTGCATGTACAGAAAAGTTTCACTCCTGATATGTAAAAAATGTTGAAGGAAAAACTTGTAATTTATGAAAAGTTGATACAGTGAGTAGGGCATAGAAAAAGAGATAAACTAAATGAATATGTTTAACAACAAATAGTATATTATACACCTAGGAGGAGAGAAGGGACATTTCTGTCGAAATTCTATTCTATGATCTGCAACAAAAATTTCCGCACACTTTTATTATTCATCTCTGACGTCACTTTTCAATCCCTAAGGAATAAAAAATAGAGCTTTAGCCCTGCTTCAAAGACGCCCTAAAGGCCTGAAATCATGCATGTGTTATAAAAGACTATATATATATTAAAATATTAGGATAAAATGGATTTCAGGAATGCATTTTTGAGGCAGTTAACAATATATAATAAAATTCAATACATGCGATTACTATAAAATGTAAAAATAAAACAAGGAATACAAAGTTTCTTGGTAGAGGCAGAAGGCAGTTAATAAGACAAAACAAATAGGTTTTCCGTCGAGACGTCACATCGTCTCGACGATCTTCTCGCGGTCCATTAATTCTTGGAAGTGTTCACGTACCTCTCATATTAATCAGTCTGTTCTCTCATTTTCTGATTGCAGCGATGTCAGCCAAATGCCGAGGTGATGCCAGGATATCCGACTAGAAGAAGATGTCGCAACATCCATCGAGACCACCTGGGGCATACGGGGCCCCAGGAAGTTGGTCCGCAAGGCCCACTGCTCCAAGCCCCTTTTGCCCAGCATCCCCTTACAGTCCCGTTTCTTCACCCCACCCTTCGCATAATCAGGGACCACAAAGTCGATCTCGTGGTCCACCGACCCCTGTCTCCCATGCGCACCCAATGTCACCATTGGCCTACCCAGGGTCAATGCATCCGATGAGTCCCGTTCCAATCGGAATGCCCATTTCTCCGGGAATGTCACCCGTTTTCGGATGTCCACCTCAGGGATATATTCAGTGTCCGAGACCTCGATGGCCGTCGCCTATTTCCCCAGGAAACGCTGCGCCCAGACCTTACATACCCACGCAGATTCAGGTTGGTTTTATATCTATTCTTACATTCTTATCGTAAGTCTTCTAACGTCTGAGGAGGCAATATACACTACTCATAAAAATTAAAGGATGTGAAAAAAAATCAAAATTTTCAACTGATTTTCAACATGCGATAACTCGGAGAAAAATAGTACGGCAAATACAAGAAAAAAAAGGAAATTGTAACTGCAAGTGTCTACTTTTCAGATCTGGAAGTTTTTAGGCGTAGGCAATTCCCAAGTCATCATCCAAAAACTAACGGAAAAACATTTTTCCAAATTTCTTTTTTCTCTCGTCAATTTTAACTTTGACAATCAATTATTCGGGAAAAAATGATCGGACAGAAAATGCAAGTGGAGTTTTGAAAACTGTAAAACAGTCTCTATGGCATGAAATCAGTGGATGTTGATGAAAAGATTTTGTTTGAAGTGATGATGTTGCCTGAGAGAGTTTAAAATTTTCTGAATTCAAGGATATTTGGAAAATTCGGTACAACTTTTGATACAGTGTATGGACCCAGAATATCGTCAGTAATTTTTTTGTACTGATGTGTCCCTAAAAAACCCTCAAAGTTTCGAAGCGCTGCGATTTTTTTTCTTAGTGTCCCGAAGGTTTGAATTAATTTTCGATTTTCTTTCTGTCAACATTAACACTTCGAAAACTTTTTTTTTTTTAATTTTTTCTTGGGAATTGATGCGGACGAACAGAGAAATTACGCATCATTAGTTAAAAAAAACATTTTTAGGTTGAAAAAATTAATCAAAGGGTAAAGATTGCTTGTTAAGGTGGTTTTCGACAGATAAGATAAATTCGAACCTTCAGGACACTTAAAAAAATATGGCAGCATTCCGAAACTTTGAGGGTTTTTTAGGGACACGATGAGACTGAAAAATTACCAACGGTTTCCTTCTTTCATCCACAATATCCAAAGCTATACCAAATTTTCCAAATATCTCTAAATTCGCAGATTTTTAACTCTTTTCTTGTCGACAGTATCACTTCGAAAATTTTTTCTTCATTTTTTCTTGGTAATCGATGACTATGAACAGAGAAATAACGCATTATTAGTTTGAAAAAACTGTCTACTGTGCGGGCACATTCTCATGGCGCGCCACGCGCGCGGCTCGCAATTTTGAGAGCGCCTAGGGCGCGCGTCTTTCGAACTCGTGCTTTGCGCTTGATGATGTATTTACATCGCGCTTCGCGTTTGGCTACTTCCATGCTTGATTCATTCTACAGTGTAATACATACACAGAGTTGCAAATATTGCAAAACTGTTCAGAAGCTCTACTTTTATGAAGATTTTTGGATTTTTTTTTAATCTGAATGAAAATTTTGAAACATTTTCGAACAATTAATTTCATTTAAGGCTCCACTGGCCCTAAGGAACACATTATCATTACAATACTTGCCACCGATATATTGAAAAATACTTTATATGAAACTTCAAGACCTTTTTAAGATGAACAATTTTTCTATTTAGTGTTTCTTCTTGTCTCCTACTGTTTGGCTGGAAAATTGTATTTTTTTTAAGTGCCTTATCGTGATTGGAACAAAAACTATTCATCATTTGAAAAAAAAACCTTCACAGTAAATTTTTAGATTTTCTCAAAAAAAAAAACGATGTCTGTACTGTTCATTCTATTCGTATCTTGCATAGTTTAGCTGAAAAAAAAATTTTCATTGTTGGTAACATTTTTCACGATTTAAACAAAAACAATGTGTCGTTTGAAAAAATTGGTTTCAATCAAATTTGTAGATCTTCATGGAATGAATAATTTTCGTAATAATTTTTTTTTCACCTTCGATAGTTTGAGCGGAAATGTGCATTTGTAATTTTTCAAAAAGCTATTTTGATGGATGAAACCAGAACCATTGGTAAAAAATGGCTGGTTAACGAACTCATCCTTCCTCTTCTGGCCTTGAAAAAGTATGCCAAAGCACAATCCAATATGATTATCCTTTCGAAAGTTATCGAGTCTACACGTTACAGACTATAGACGGACATACGCCTTCGTAAAACTCGTTTTTTCTCATTCAGGGGATCTCAAAACGTGAAGATTTGATCAAATCCACGAAAGTTGATTTTCGTGTAAAACCAATATCTTCTCATATAGAATGAGAATTTATAATTCATTCGAATCTCGCGCTTCGCACTCGATGATGTATGTAACTCGCGCTCGGTATATTTCCCATCTTACGCTCGGCTAACTCCTTGCTTGACTCAGTTTATAGCGTAATGCTTACACAGCGTTGAAATATTTCAAAACTGCCAAAAACCTCTGCTTCTATGAAGATATTTTTATTATTTTTATTTTTGAAAACAAATTCTTACATTCTCATCATAATGAGAAAATATTGGTTCTATGTTAAAATCGACTTTCGTGGATATATTGAAACCTCCACGTTTTGAGACCCCTTAAGTCAGAAAAAACGATTTTTACGAAGGTGTCTGTCTGTCTGTAATCTGTATACTCGATAACTTTCGAAAGAATGATCATATTGAATTGTATTTTAGCACACTTTTTTGAAACCGGAAAAGGAAGGACGAGTTCGTTAACCAGCTA
>WSXT02169377.1:0-23213 GCA_011762715.2 Neuroterus valhalla | reverse complement strand
TATTAATATTTCAATATGTATGTATAGCTACGAAGCGTATACTTTATTTGAGGAAAGGATCGATGGAACGCGCCGTAGCTCAGTTGGGAGACCACTCGTCTGGATAAGGAGAGGTTCTGGGTTCGGATCCCAGCAGAGCGCGGAAGGCGGTCTTTTTTTACTAAAAGTTGTTTCTAATTTCTGGAATAAATAAAAATGTCGTAGGAATAAGTTCATAGAGGATTCGATTAGTTTGATCTGTCGGTGCACTAGATTCCTTGGTTCGCTCTAAATTCCATAATTTAGATGAAAATTTGTGTTCTTGCATTAAATTTCAAATTCTTTTGTTTAAAACTCACATATTTTCTTAAAAAAATCGATTTCTTATTGAAAATTACCTTACCTTCGAAAGTTGATTCTCTTGTTTAGAAATTCTTGTTTGCGATTAAGAATTCCAGTTATATAGCTAAATCATTCCAATTTTAGTCGGAAATTCATTAGTTAAAATTATCATTTTTATTGTTCAAAATTCAACCATTTCGTTGTGAAATTGTATTTATTGGTTAAATTGAATTCTTGAATAAAAATTCAACTTATTCAAGTGAAAGTTTATCATTTCAGTTACAAATTCATATTGCTGGTTTAAAATTCAAGTTATACAGTAAAACATTTACAATTTGATTTAAAAATTCATCATTTTGTTGAGAAATGTAACAATTTGGTTGAAAGTAAGTTTTTTACGTCGAAATTACTTATTCTGATTGGAATCCCCATAGTCGCAGATAGAAAAGCATTTTTTTGGTTTAACATCAATATTATATCAGTTCAAAAATTGAGTATTGACATTTTTGGTCGAAAATTTATCTTTCTGAAGTTGAAAATTCATTGTTTCAGTAGGTTTTATATGATTGTAAGTGTAACTGTTCAAAAATCGTCGAGAATTATTACTATAATAAGATTAAGAACATTCCAACAATCAATCACAATTTCTTAGCAATTTAAGGTTATGATAGCATTTTACAAAAATGACATTCCTAATAAAAAGATGTGCATTCTTCTGAACCATTGGAGATTTAGCTACCTGTAACCACCGACAATATTGATATAGATTGTGTAGAATATTTACAATTTTGGAACTTTTCTAGGTTATGTCAATGTTTTCTACCTGACATCGTCTCACCAGAATTAGCTTTTTAATGCGGAACGCCTAAATTATAAAGTGTTATTCCATCAATATTTCCATATATTGTTTATACATCTTCTTGAAATCGAAAATTGAACTTCTGGAATTACCTTCAATAAATAACAAGGATCTGATCTAATTTTCTCTTTAGGGGTTGTTTGGTTAAGTGGAGTACGTAATTACCCACTCACCCTTTGGGTAACGGGTGGATTGTAGCCCATTAGCGATAAAGCTCAACCATTACTAGCTTAAATAAGCAATTCTCCACTCTCTTATTGTTTTGAATAGTAAATCAATGAAGTTATAGTCCTAATTTTACAAACGCAGGTTTCCGGTACCTTTCCCCCGCATTGTGCATGGATTTTTCTGCTCTCTTCCTTTTTTCAACTTTTTTCTCACACCTAGCCTACTTTTTGTATCGACTGCACCTCTCTGCTCCACTTTCCTGAGAAGATTACCCTATCTTTTGATTTTGGGCTTCTTACCTTCCACTAATCTTTCTAGCCTTTCCACCAAACATTTTAGATCTCCTTCATTTACCACTGATAGCGGAATATCGTCGGCATATACTAGCATCCCTAAACTCTTCCCTTCTACAAACGCTATCCCGTCCTCTTCCATTACCATTTTTAACTCCTCTCCAATATCCACATTAACATTGTGAATAGCAGGCTTAGCTGGTAAACTTACCTCAGACCTATGTCAGTCTTAGAAGCATGTTTCCTCTCTGCCTACTCTCATCTTGTCTTTCGTTTCAAAATGAATCTCCTTCATCCTTCCCACGAGACCTCAATCAACCTTTACCTTTACACTCTTCGTCTCCTTTATTGTGTTTTAACTTTATGAACCCTTTACCCAGTCCAGAAAACTCAATCATTTCCAGACTTTCTTGATGATTCCTCTCATCTAAAATTATATCCTCACCAGTCCTCAAACCTTTCATCTTAAGATATCCAAGCTTCGCTTTCTCTTTCACATCTTATCGCTTTTTCTTTCTCTAACTATTTAAATTGCACTCCTGTTTGTGCATCAGAGATTCAAGATTTCTCTTCATCAATCTTTCGTCCTCCTTTGCTTATCACTCTTTCGCGTTTTAAGCTCTTGACAGAAACTTCGCGTGCTCCTTTCGTACTCAGACGGCTCGCATATTTCGTCATCAACCTTTCTTTTACCTCCTCGCTTCTCATCATCTCCATCAATCCATCTTCCTCCGACTTATCCATCCAACTTTCGAATTTAGGCTAAACTCCTATATGCTCTGCTTCATCTCCACTGCCGTTCACGTCGAATCCTCTCCTGTCATATGGCTCTTCAACCGCTCATATTTCCTTCCCTTCCCTAATTCATCTTTTGTTACCTCTTAACCAGCTTCGTTTCTATTTTTTTCAAAGTTACCACTCATTCCGCTTTTGATTTCACACAATTCGCCTCTTCTATTCTGCTGCAGGAGCAGCACCTATTAAAGCCCTCCATGCTTCCACATCTCATCCTCGCTTTTATCTCCTGGTTTTCTTTCCCTCCTTCCTCACACAAATATATCGCTCACTCTATTGGCATAATCCACCCATTTTACTAATAATACCTTGACCCTCTTATCCTCTCCTCCCTTTCTGCCTTATCTCTCTCTCCATGTTGTTTTCCTTAACAATCTCATACACCTTCCTTCTCTCCTTGTGACATCTTCTTATTTCATCTTCATGCAGACTGTTTCTTCGAAAATAGCTTTCTCTCTCATCCTCCATCTTCTCATATACTCTCCTGCTGTTCGTCTTTCACCAACACACCCTCACCAGCCTACTTCCCTTCTCTTCCGGGAATTTATCCTCATTCTTACACGCCCGGCTACTTGTCAAGATTTACAAACTCTTTCTCCTCGTCCCTCATTTCATAATGTAACTATGTGTCCTTCTATCCAACCCCAGTGTCCATCTGATATACCTTCCGCGAACCCTATATACCTCCTCGCTTTCCTTTCACACACACCTCTACTCCATCAAGTAGCACGCTTATCACTAGGGAGTCAAACAGCTTCATCCTCTTTTCGAAGTCATATGCAAACAACCTTTTCCTCAATCCCTATACCTGCTTCATTACCACATTTATCCCATCCACCTCCTCTCCTGAACAAAATTACCTTGAACTTTTCTACATTCAACTGTAATTTAAAAGGCACCCTCTTAACCTCTCCACCATCTGTTTCAATTCCGCCTTACTTTTTTCCAGCAACACTATGTCATCTGTATACGCAAGCAAAATTCTAACCCCTCCTACTCTTACTCCCCCAACCACTCCTTCCTCTTGCTTTCTCTCCAAGTTAGCGATTGAGATCGCTGATACTCTATAGTAGCCGATTCTCTCATAATAAAAAGTACACGCATTCTAGCTTCACCAATGTCCTTCTTTCAATTTCATTGCTAGTTGTTTTTATCAGTTATTACAGAAGATTTATTTGTCCATCCGCATACAAGTAATAATCGACTGCACCAAGCCATTCAACTAATCAAATCTTTAAAACAATTTTACTTCATTTAAGCCAGACATGAATTTCTCAATGGGAAGTATGAAGGCAGTCTTCTACTAACCGAAATTTGTATTCAATTTGTAAATTGGGAAATTTCCATCTTGTCCTGAATGAAGTAGTTTCAAAGATTTAATCAGTTTAATGGGTCGGTGCAGTACATTTCTGGTTTATGGATGATAAACTGAATCTTCTATTAAACCTGATCAAGAAAAGTAACATGAGAATCTAAGAATAAAATTATAGAGTTTAAAATAGACTTCTTCATTTCGTTTTGTAAGAGTAATGAAGCAACAGCTCACTATTTCAATCGACCTTTTTCTATCGAAGATTCAGAACTTATCCAATAACCGCTTCCTTCCGAAGTTAATAGTATCCTCAAAAGCCGCATGAAGATTTTCTTTTGGCTTCATAAGGCTCCAGGAATTTTCCCTTCAATAAAATAGAACTAAAAAAGAGGTCCCACTTGCAACTTCTACATGATATTGAAGAACTTCATCAGAATGGAAATGTGCATAAATAAAAGCTGAGCTGAGAAAAAGAAGCTCAACTGAAAAAGAACACAGTAAAAACTTAGGATTATATTTTGTTGCAGGTGAAATCTAAACGGTGTTTACTCAACCTTGGGACTTTGGGTACAATAAGCCAACTATGTGAAGTATTTTTGACCTGTGCTATTTCAAATCACAGACATGGTCTTTAAAGTATAGATGGTGTGGTAATTGAATTATGTGAAATAAGGGCCCTCCCTCAGTTGGGAACATCCAAGCAGGTATCTTGATTCCATGACCTATGCGCCAAGTAAGGATAGGAAGTATGTGGTAGAGTCCTCGACATATAAACTTGACCGCTCATGTCCACTGCGCATTCATTTCGGTGTAGAAAAGAAGGGACATAGGATCCATCCGCGGTTGTCTCCGTCTTGCTTTATCTGATTGGCTCTTGGTTTTGGCTCAGGCCTGTACGAGTAGTTAGCGGGACCCTCAATGGGGACTTAGCCTCGGTTTTGACGACCCAGGCTCATTTGAAGTTTTGAATACAAATAATCCGAAGAACGGAAAAAATGGTTTTTATGTGCTTTGTATGTTGAATGTGGAGCGACGTGGACGACAGGCGTTTATTTCACAGGTAATCATATAATTATATTTTTGACTTGACGTCATTACCTAGGAGAACATTTATTTACAGCATCGACATATAATATTTATATGTCGATCATTAATTTCGAAATTAATATTATGTACTACATTAAAAATAATAAATAATATTCGTTTGAAAATAAAACTAGAAAATGCAGAACTTTGACAAAATTAAGGTCATGATTATTAAAGTTTACATTGATGAATTTATTGAATTCATTGAATTCAGATTGTCTTATTTATTATGCATAAAAATCTATGATATGCTCAAGGGTGGTCAGTTGGTCGTGGGAGGCTAAGGCATGAGCTTTGGACCCACTTCGTCTGGTTGCGGGTTTGATTCCTGTCTCGTACCCTGGAGAGGTTTTGTAAAAGAGAGGAGGTGTGTCATGTAAAGACTGTCAAACCCGTAGAAGGGAGAGAGTATAAACAAATCGCGAAACTGTAATTTACCGTGGAAAAGCAATTTGAATTCAGTATTTTAAAAAAAAACAAGATTTTCAACCAAAAATGAACGAATCTTATGTCAAATATATTATTCATTCGACAATAAAATCAATAACAAAGTAGTTCAATTTTCAACCATTTCGAAAAGAAATGTAATGATTCAATTTTCAGTTGGAAAAATAATTTCAACAACAAAAAGAAAACCAATATACAACAAAATACTTAGATTTCGAGAAGGATGATATGCTCAAATACAGTGGTAATTTCAATTAGAAAATTGATTATCACAATAAAAAATTGTAAAATTATTGGTAAGCATGCATCGAATATTTGACAATTAGATGAAATTTGCGGGATTTATTAAGAAACTTTGATCCAAATAAAATGAGAAACTTTAATTTTTAAAATTTCATGAAATATTCCGCAATTCCGAACATTGTGAATATGAAAATGGAATATGAACGAACAGGATGATAACAATTATCCTTTATAGAAGGACACGTTCAAGCATACACGTGCATCTCCACACAATGCTGAATATATTTTTCCGAAAAAATAATTTCCCAAGTTTAAATGGGAAAGTTTCGAGCATTATTTGCCGGAAACATAGATTTCGGAAGTGTGAATAATAAAACTGGGCCCACGAGAGGCTGGCGCCGTCTCTGCGCGCAAAGGATAGAGCACTATCGTCTTTTCTTTCTACTACGTTCGAGTTTGCGCATCCAGATGAGCGGTCCAGTTTATATGTCGATAGGTTGACTACTTTTCTTTTTTTGATAGGTTCTAGATGGCAGCTTGATCATTTCCACCTAATAGAGGGCCCCCAGACACTGAAATGTAGTTAACCACAGATAGTGGATGACTTCACAAATGTGGCTCTGATCTGTATTATACCCTGGATAGTCGATGACGTCACAATGCCGGCCGAGGTGGAGCCACGAATTTGAGTATTTTCTTGAGTCAGCTGACTATGCTAACATGACGATTCAGGACAGCGTGCATTATTAGGCATCGAGAAGTGTCGAGCGTTTTAACCTAAAAATACGTGGCTATCTTCTATCCTGAATAAAATACAGATCAGTGGTCGTCTACATACTATGGCGTATGATCGTCAAAGTTGCCAAAATAAAACTCCGTATCCCAAGTGCTCAGTAAGTTACACCCTGCTTAACTTGGTAATATGTACACTACCGAAGGTAATTTCCATTGCAGGTAAAGGGTACAGTGAAACGAGCGTTTCGTTCACACTTTGTTTTTACTTTGACTTCTAAACTAATGTACTCTATCTGGTAAATATTGTGGAACGAAATTATAGGAAAAACCGCACTTATTTTTCTTTAAAACCTGATTGATTTTCCATCGCTCAAAGTTGTTTCACATGCAAAATTTGAAAAGGGTTGTTGATTAACAAAATTTAAATATTTCCTGCGGGTTTACGCGAAGATACTGGCACATATTCTTGAAAATTAGAATTAACAAGTTGCAGTTCCAGTTTCGCTTTAAAATGTTGTGAGAAACACGACGTCATAATTCAGTAACGTAATCTCTTAGTTTTGACGTCATCAGGGCGCAAAATTCTTTCGCAATGTATCGTTCGGAATCCCAGAAGGAATTAAATTCCTCTAGTTTATCAATCGATAGGGATGTGCACATTATGCGTTCGCATAATCGCATAATTTTTGTATTTGTAATGAAACTGCGTCGATTCTGTTTTCTTTGCACCCCTACACTCCTCAGAGAGTGTAAATATGCTGCATATTTACACTCTGACAGAATTGAGGCAGTTTTATTACAAATACAAAAATTATGCGAACGCATAATGTACACATCCCTATCAATCGAATGAAATTCTATCTTTTTTATTGGACGATAATTTTTACATGAAAACACGCGTTCATTTGTATGAAAAATTGACTGCAAACTAACATTTCTAATAGAAAAACCATTAGACCTGAATAGAAGTAGTTTCTGGTTGGTCGATTTTCTCAAACAAGAACCACTATCAGTTTCAGAACCCATCATTCCTGTTTAAAATAATGAAAGTTACAAGCTTGAACAGTTTTAGGTTGTGTGAGCGTTATTTGTACGAAATTAAAATTTTTTTATGAATGAATAATGAGATCAAAAAGAGAATTCATACTTTTCAAAAAATGTTCTATTATGCTATGGAAGTTTCATATCAGAAACTGATATTTTTAAATAGAAATCATCATATTCAAACCATACCTAAATTCTTCCTACGAGTTTGGATTATTCGAATACTTTTTGTTCGATATTATCTTAAATTCAAGAGATTTGATCCAGAAAAATTTACAGCAATATCAGGATATTTTCAAGTGATGTTCTTGATTTGGAAGAATGGAAAATTCGGAAAAATTTGAGGTTATGTTAACATTCTCATCAAAAATCGTTTTTTCTCGAATAACATCTCAAAGAAGATTTGAAATTCCTGCTTCTAATATATTATGTTAAATCTTTTTTTTTCTTCCTTATGATCCATCATTCAAATTGAAACTTCGCCTCTTAGGTTGAAAGTTTAATTTCATTTTTTATTAAAAAAACCATCTCTCTGGAGGAATAATTATCTTTTTTGTCTGAGGATTATAATGGTTTGTGTAAAATTCGTCATCTTCTTATATTTTATGAGGGATTCGTTTTTTGTCTCAAAATTCACCTACCTGTCTGGATATTCATTTATTTTTTCGAATTTTCATCTTTTTGGGTAGAAAATTGATCTGATTTGTTGAAAACTTATCTTTTCACTCAGGAATTCAACTATGTTGTTGGAATTTGGTCTGTTCTAATTATTTTGAACTGATTAAAAAAACGTTCGTTCCTTCGAAAAGTAATTTTCAATTCTAATATTCTAACAATCTATTTTCGGTTGTAAAATTATATTTTGACGATAAAAATGGAATTATTTTGTCGGAAATTCATGCGACTTCGTGGGAAAACGTCTTTTCGTGTTAATTTAAAAATTTATTTATTTCGTTCATATTTCGATTATTTCACCGATAAAAAAATCATTTCGATGAAGTCATCTTTCTCGGTCGAAAATAAAATTCGTTTCTGAAAGCTAGCCCTTTTGATACAAAAATGGCCTTGATTAGAAAAATTAATTCTTCCCTCTCAAAGTTTGATTATTTTGTGGAATAATAATCAATTATTTTGTTGGGACTACATTTGCTAATCGAAAATTCGCCTTTGAAATAAAAAATGTACACTGAAAAACCGGTATGGTCTTCAGCAGTATATTCTAGCGCGGCGCCCTAGATTTTTTGGTCGCACGCCCTATAATTTAGTTTCCGCGGCGCACAATATCGGTATGGACAGGAGACCTAAACCAAGCTTAGCTGGTGACAAGTAACAAAATTCCAGAGGTTAAACTCTCTTGACAATTTGAGTAAGCGCATGTAATTTGCTAGATTTGCCTTCAAATACTTGCTGAAATTCATCCAGTTGCCAAGCGATCAATTTTCTTTTCACCCTCTCATCAATTTTCCAAAGAATACAACAAAATTAAGAGATCGCCAGAAGCCACTTTTTACGACACTGACACAACGAAGTTGCTTCCGAACGCCAAACCGGGTTTGGGTCGGATACCTAGAAAATTTACTTGTCACGGAAAAGAGAATAGGCAGCATCCTGATACCGTTACAGCTAAAAAAAGTTTAGCTGGGACAGCCACATCGGTTTTTCAGTGTATGTGTTCAAACTGGACAATTTCGTTACAAATGTTATGGTTTTTGTTTGAATGAATAATCTTATTGGGCCACTGCAGAGAGACAGGTAGCGCCTTTCTCGCCAAGAGCGTTAAGGAGCTTCGTACAAATAACCTTGATAAAGGTCTGAAGATTTAGCTTTCATGAGATGATTAAACGAACGCTCATTCAAATGAGAGTACTAAGTTTGAAGCAGACTGCAATATTTCTTTTGAATTTGTAGGGAGTAGAAAACTGAACGAGAGTAAAATTTTTTTGCATGCCTATTCATTTTCACTGTGCCAAAATAGGTCATGAAAATTTAAATATGTGACCAAATGGTAAAAACATACCTATAAAATTGAAAATTCCACAAATTAATAATGACTCCATAGTCCTTTTATTCTAAATTTGTCGTATCTTATTCATTTGTGTCAAAAACTGATTTTATTGTGAAATCCATTTAGATCCATCCAGTTTAGGAAGAATATTTTAATGTTAATACACAAGCATTGTATAAGCGGCATTGACGCTGACTCAAACACGGTAGTACGACTTTCATGTATTTTTTGACCAGATTTTTGCTGCGCCAACAGAGCTGTGTTTTCTCTTCCAGGGTTTTCTCGGGGGTGTTCCTGAATATCTATTCAGTGATCCCACTGTTGGCGACTTTTTCTTGCGCTTGCGTCGCGGCCGTTTGCCCATTGGCCACAGTTGGCGCCTGCTGGCACGCTGATTCGGAATGAGTAATAAAACCACTTCTCATAAATAAAATAAATAATTAATGAAAATTGCACCAAAATATATAAAAATTGTATACATTTTGATTTGAGGTATAAACAAAATTTATAACACATATCTTTCACATAAAGCAGTTGATTTTCACTCAAATTCTGTGTTATAAGTTTTGTTTATGCCTTAAATCCAAATTCATACAACTTTTACATATTAAGGTGTAATTTTTATTGATTATTTATTTTAATTACGAGAAGTGGTTTTATTACTCATTTTGAATTAGCGTGCCAGCTGGCGCCAACTGTGGCCAATGGGCAAGCGGCCTCCACGCAAGCGCTAAGGAAAATTTGCCAACATTGGGATTACCGTATCTGTACGAACCTCCGTCATTAGAAGGAGAAAAACGAGTGAGAAAATCACTCACAACAAGATCCGATAGTAAGCTCTACATACCAAGGATGCGCACGTCAAAGGGTAAAGGCAGTTTTCCTTATGCAGCTCCTAGTCTCTTAAATAGCCTAAGAACCCCTCTCAGTACCTATACTGTTTCTGCCGTGAGTGAGGAATTGTTAGGCTGTCTCCGCGCATCTTACGGGGACCGAGCTACTCAAGTTTAGGTTCTCCTGTCTTTTATTTTTTTATTCAGGTTGTTCGTCGCAGAACCCTTACGCCTTAATTTGAATTTTTTGCAAAATTTAGTTCAAATTATGTTACATTTAAATTGGTTCTATAAGGTTGGATTGTAAAGCAGCTGTGAGCTGTTGTTTCTTGGTTGGCAACTTAATAAAGATGTCTTATTTTAATTATTATCATTATGGGTGTCAAAACATATTCTAAAAGTGATCTTCATTTATCGGAATGTCTACCCTTCGGATAAGAATTCGTCAGTCTAGATTCGAAATAGAACTTTTCAGTTTCGAAATTTAAGTTTCTTTTGATAAAATCGTCGTTCCGTTTTGAAAATCCGATCTAAAGTCCCCAAGCATTAAAAACTGTTCTATTCCACATGCAAGGAACTGGATGCGTGATGAGCGCGCATTGAATAAAATTGGAGATTCCAATAAATCAATTTTTGAAGCTCAGGAAAATATATTGAAAGCTCCTTCAAAAATATGGTTTAATCTGAGCAAATTTTTAGGAAAATTCAGTGTTCGAAGGGAAGCGATAAATCAAAAGACGACAAGCTTACAGAAAGTAAATTATGGTTGGAGTATATTTTGGAATGCGGCGAGTGCCAAGTTCTGGTCCAATGTTATCACTTTGCCCTTCTGTCGATTCCGTACTAACCTTGGCCCAGTACTTGTCTACTCGGATTTATTTCGCTTTCATTCAAATTTCCATAAGAATTTTCTGAAATAAACTGAAATTTAAGGGATTTTCGCAGTTAGGAAAACAAAGTTTTTTCTACTTTTGTTAGAGAATGAAAATATCCAAAAATCATCCGAATATCGATATAATTTTCCTCATAAATATATAAATGATCATTGTTTATCACAGCAAAATAAGGGTTGAAAGCGTTTCGACTTCGAGCGTCCTGGTAACTGTTTGCGGTCGCAAAAAAATTTGCAATCAAAAGTTAAAGGGCATTATTTTTTACAACATTTTTTTCATGTTTTTCTCTCTGTAATTGAAGGAATTATCGCCAAAACTACAACGATGCGTATCGAATTCAGTTCTAAAAATGTGAGTTTCTAGGTTTGAACTGCAATTTAAGGGTTTCTTAGGGAACTATTTAATGGTAGCCGAGAAGTCATTCTTATATAAATGAGAGAGCAAAACAACATTTCGGAAAATGTGGATGTGTATCTCCCAAATAATCATAAATTAAAACGAAAGTGAGAATTAAAAGGGCTGTTATTGAAGCATGGTATACTCCTGGTAATGCTGACAGCAAAGAAACAAAAGAAACCTTCTGGGACACGTTGAATGATATGATGCGAATATTTTGAGACTCTGGTAGTAGGATAATATTACTTGAAGACATGAATGGCTGGGTTCGTTATGATCCTCCAAATTCAATTTTGTTTTATTCAGTTTTATTCCCAAGTCCTGGTAGGGGTAAAAAGACACTCCTGTGACTGTTTGTGAAAGTAATGAAGGTGACATACCTTCTTCTTTTCCCAAGTCTCGTGAAGTGAGGTAAGGTATCGCTGTGGATGGTCATGGGAATAATATAGGTCACAGGGAGACAATTTTGTTCGGAAGGCATGCCACTGAGACATGTCACGAGAAAAACTTACCGCATAGAGATTTGTCGCGGGAGTGACAATGACTTTTTAATAGCTGGGTTTGTTTGGTGGTGCGGAGTTATCAATGCGAACAGTTTAGGGGCCCAGGAAGGAATAGGTCCCAGTTTCGAGGCGCGCTCTATTAACGGCTGAGTGAAAAGCGTTACTTACGTGCACACATACAATCGGAGCACCGCTTTAGTCGACTGTTTGACGCAGCCCTACAGAGTTTGCCACGCAGCTCTTGTGCCTGAGCTCTCCTAGAACTTACAATAGTGGCCGCGGTACCAAGCAACGCAACACGCAGAACAGCTGCCTGACGCTGCAATCAGCACTTGAGGATACCATATCTGTTAGTATTGGTCCGCATCAGCCGCTAGCGAAAAATCCATAAGAGAGGATTCTGTCATCGGCAGTGCTGGAGGGCATTCTCGCACGATTGGCTCGCACTTGCCAAATGACAAGTGAAATCAAAATGCCCAGGGAACGGAAGGGAGAATTTTTTGCGTTTGTTAAATTTTTGTGATCTAGAATCCTCTAGAATCGTTTGATTCCTTGAAATCTAGATTGGTCGATCGGCTGGAATTGTAGATCTCTTAAAGTTTTTTTGGAACCCTGTTGATAGGAAAAAACTTCAAGGACCTCAAATATCTTCGAAAATCATCGGAATTTAGTCAAATATCCTGAATTATCACGGAATCCTTGGACATCTCCGAAATTCCCGGAAAATCTACTAAGGTCGTGCAAACACGTGAGAATGTTCAAAAACGCCTTCCCCTTTCTCAAAATATTTGAAAATCCTTCTAAACTCTGAAAATCCTGTGAATTCTTTTCCAATAGTCCAAAATCTCCTTGAATCTCTCGTAATTCCTCAACATTCTTTGAGGTTTTGTTGAATGTTACGAATTCCTTAAAAGCGCTTGAAATCCTCCGAAAATCATTTGGAGTCCTGCAAATTTCGTGAAATATTCCAAAGTGCTACAAAAACCCTTGTCGTCCCCTGGATGCCTCCAAAATGCACTTAAATCTTTCAAATCTGTCAAATTTATTCTAAATTTTTTGATACTCCGGAATATTCGAACATCCAATACCATTTTTGTTATTCAGAACAAAAAGAAAGAAGTCTGGTAAAGGCTAGGTCATAAGTTCAAGTCCCGTTCAACTCGCGAATATTTTACATTTTTCCATGCATATCAACAAACATGCAACATTTCAGGTGCCTTGATCAGTTATAACAGAACACTCTGTTTACCATCAGGCGAACTAAGATATCTACTGCACCGACCGATTTGAACTAATGAAATTCTCAGAACATATTTTACGTCATTAAGGCCAGATGTAAATTTATCTAATCAAAAAACTAATCACAACTTTCTGTGAAAAAAGGACCGCCTTCCCTGCTCCGCTGGGATTCAAACCCAGGACCTTTCGTTATCCAGACGAATGCTCTCCGGACTGAGCTACAGTGCAGGCCGTCGATCTTCTTCTCACAGCAAGTAGACCCTTTCTAGCTATACATACATGTGCATAATTATATATTTTATTCAACAATTTTTTTTTTTGTTATCTTGATCAGTTTTAACAGAAGACTCTGTTTACCATCCGCAAACCAAGAAATCTACAGCATCGGCCCATTTTAAGTAATCAAATCCTGTATTCAGATCCCAACGGTGTAGGAGAGGCGGTCCTTCCTTTACAGGAAGTTGTACCTAATTTTTTGAATGAATAAATTTCCATATTGTCCTTGTAACGTAGTATGTGTTTCGAGGATTCGATTAGTTGAATCGGTCAATGCAGTAGCTTTCTTGGTTTGCGTATGGTATACAGGGTCTTCTGTTATAACTGTTCAAGGTGGCCAAAATAAGAATCTTTAAATAAGATTCTATAATTGTAGGGTCTTTATCGAGTCACATTGACAATTTTGGTGGCAAGTGTTCCGAACCGAATTGTCTTCCTGCGGCATCTTTCACCCTCAGAAGTATCGATATTACGGCGGTCTCTAGCATAACACGATTTACCATTTTGAGGTTAAGCGGCCTACATTGTTCCCAATCCTAGTCACAGGAGTGCCTTTCCGACCCCAAGGAGACTTGGGAAGAGAGGGAAGTATGTGCCCTTCATTATTTTTATGACCAGATCTACCATTTTGAGGTTAGGTGACGTTAATTATTCCAATGACCAGTCTCTTATCCATTTGCTTCGGAGAAAGACTTCGAATTTCCTGTTGAGGAGAGATGCCGCACTTTTCCCACTCCCAAGGGTGAGAGATGCTGCAGGGAGACAATTTGGTTTAGGGGACTTGCCGAAAAATTGCCAATCTTCTCAGAAGAGATGGCTCGAGAGATACTTGCCGCAAGAAAGACTTGCCACATATGACTCGATATGACTTCTTACTGTATATATTGCTAGAAAGCGTATACTTTCTGTGGGAAGAGGTCAATAGACCGCATCGTAGCTCAGTTGGGAGAGCATTCGTCTTAATAACGAAAGGTCCTAGGCCTAATCAATTTTCCCTCACGTTTAAAATTCGAATTCCTCACAAGATTCAATTTCTTTCTTCAAAATGCTGATATTTATAGGAGTAAAGTTATTACAAAGATAATTATTCTTTCAGGGAGCTGGCTGTACTGCGTTACTTGTGGCTGTCGTTTCGAGAAAGCTGGAATTAACAAGGGCAGAAAAGCACGTTCATAATTTTATGATGGACACACAATTGACGAAACGGGTAAGAACTCCACATCCCTTATTCAATGTCACCATTTCTAATCCCTTCTATCAGATTTATCGGATTCAAAAATAAACAATATCTTAATTTATGGGACCTTTAAAAAAACATCGCGAGCAGCAAGTTTTGGAAATCTTTGGAAAAATAAAAATAATTGAGATCGTCATTCAACGAGTTAAACAATTTTTCATTTTCCCCCATTTTATAAAAACTTCCCCATTCGCCTATTTTGTTCGTTGGAGATCTAACGATTTTTCTTCCAATTGGATTCCTTTTTCTGTTCAAGAAAAAGGTTCCTCCACCTGAATATTTAATCATTCTCTTCTTCGTTGAACATTGATGTCTTTAGTTGTAATTTTTCCTTTGTCGAAAATTGTCATTGAAAGTGTAAGTACTTGACTGAAAATTTTACCACTCAATTGAAAGGTAAACTGCTTTGCTGAAAATTCGCTTTATCGGTTGCGAATACATCTCTTTGATAAAGGATTGAGGACTCTTGTTTAAATTTCTTTTCTAAATATTTTCTTGGAACTACAAAATACACTATGTTCTTTTCAGGTTGAAAATTAATTCGAAAAATTCACACCCTTCCTCAAACTTCTTTTTTCACTTCTTTTACTTTCTCTACTCCCTCCATCTATTCTTCTCTCATTCATTCTCCCTAAACTTCCTTACCACTTCCTTACCTCTTTGTAACTGTCTCCCTTTCCCCTCATACAGCGATCTTCAACATGCTCCCATCTACATTACCCCTATTCACATAATCTTCATTTCCTATTTCCATCCTTCCCTCATTACATTGCTACCTTTACTTCATGTTCCATTCTCCAGCTACCTATTTTCGTCTATCCATTATTTCTTCATCCTCTCTCATATGTTTGGTAATCCTGCTCTTTTATTACCTTTTACTAATGATTGCATCTTGATTCGACTATCCTTTTTAATCTGTCCTCTTTTATGCATCACTTTATTTCTTCTTTACGATTGTCCATAACCTGTATCTACTCCTATAGAGCACTTTTTCGCGAACTCCTCTTCGTTTCCCTCACTCAGTTCCTCTTTAAATTTCCAAGTCCTCTTTCCCGCCTTTGTTCTCAACTTATCCCTCTGAGTATCTTCTCTTACTATATACCCTATCCATTTAGCCTATTTGATATATCGCTCTTGCGTCTTCCCTTCCTCATTCTTTTTCCTCCATCCTAGTATCTTTACTCCGTAGCTTGATACCGGCCATGCCAGCGTATCAAACAGTCATATTAAACCGCCACCAGCCTATATAAAATCTCCTCTTCTCCATTCCCTATATCTTCTCCATTACTCCTACCATCTTCCTAATCATTTCCCTATTACTGCTATAACGTTCTTAAATTCTGTCTGATCCACTGGGATTTTTTTTCCCTCTTCTCATACAATTTCGGCATTAGGCGCCCTCTCGTCTCCCCTATAATCTCTAACCTCTTTCTCCCTTCCTTTTTCTACTATTAGTACAAATATACCTTCTTTTATTCTCTATTTTCTTTTCCATCCCTTTTCTTTTCTATCCTCTTCCTCGTGTTTTCTTTTCCTCTTCTCCTCCCCTTATTATTTTTATTTTCCTCAAAATTCTACAAATATCCTCTCTACCCTATTTAGTTACTCCCTACTCTACTGTACTCTGTACTCTACTATATTTCAATCTCTTGAATATTTCTCAACCCTTTTATCTTTCCTGCATATACAATCTTTTATACTTCTTCCTCTGTGCCAGCCCTTCCTGCCTCCTCTTCAAACTTTTCACCCTCTTCCCTTATTTTCATTACATAACGCATTGTACTCCTGCTTATCCCTTCTGTTTTCTTCCGCACTTCTATTCTTTTTCCTCCATTTTCTCGATTCCTAACTAACTTCCTCTTTTTCTCTTCACATTTTTCATTCCGGGCGCCTCTTTCCTCTCCTTCGCTAACCCTCCTTTCAACAGTATTTTCTAAAACTGTTTTCATTTTTCGTATCGTAATTACTGTTGCTTCATTCACATTTCCTTCTTTCATTCGCATCATCTTAATATTCTGTACAAATCCTCCCATTCTTTCTAATGACCAACTTCTTTGTCGCACTCTTTTTCCTTTCCTATCCCTATTAGTGGGAGATGTTCCGAGTCTACGTAATTCCCTTTGTCAAGCCTTCTGATTTTTTCCCTTACCTGATCGTCAACAATAACATAGTCTATCCCTACATAGTCTAACCCTCATTATCTTCCCCTCTTTCTCTTGATATGAGTGTACTCTTCCTTCTCATTGCCCTCAATATTCCTGTTCAAGATGAACCATCTTATTTCTCCCAATCTACGCAGTGATTTTCTCCCAGTCCCATGCCTTTCTTCTCCCTCTTCTTCCTCCTGTTCTCGCATTTAAATTTCCTCATATGATTGGACCCACGCCTTTTGTGTCTCCTTCCATCAGTTCACCTGACTCCTCTGTTTTGCTGTGCATATCCTTATTAACGTATACTCCTCTTATCTTCTACCTCTCTTCTTCTATCTCCATCTCTTCTTCCATCATTTATTCCTTCTAATTCTTCAAACTATTTTCATCTTCCTTCTTTCTATCAAATATTCCGTTATCCCCATCACCATTCCTTCTATTCCTCTACCCTAATTTAATTTTCAATGACCCTTTCTTCCCAATTCTTTCTTATTTTCTTCTCTTCCGTTTTTTTCTCAATCCTGAATTTTTATTCTCCAAAAAAGATATTCTCATTTGAATTGGAAACATACATAATTGCGCTGAGAAGAATATTTTTCTAGCAAACTAAGAATTTTTTTTCTGCAGTTGAAAAACGCAGCAGCGAACGTGCTGCGAGAAACGTGGCTTATCTACAAACACACTCGTTTGGTGAAACGTGTGAACCCAGGTCGTGTTCGAGCGCACCAACGAAAATTTCTTTTAGCTATTTATGCGTAAGTATATTCCCTTTTGAATAAATTATATTTTTTATTTATTTAGTATGCGTTGTTAATCAAAAATTTGAAGATTCCAATCCTGTCTGAAAAAAATAGTGTTCCAATATTTCTGTCAAAAAAAACCGTGTAACAATACTCCTGCATAAATAATATGTCTCGAAAATATAATATTATATGGGTAGGGCCAGTCACGCCGTGCTTAGGCGATCTGCTGTTTCCGCTGCTTGCCTTTTCACCTTATACAGTCCCACCAAGATGTACGCAGTGGTTCACTGTGAAGTATTTTGAGACTTCACCTTAGGTGTCGCCTTTCGGTGGTCGTTCCGGGAACCTTAGCTCTTCGCGACACAGAGTTGACAGTGCGGATTACTTCCGCAGTCCGCGAACCCGTATCCCTCTTTGCCGCACCTCCAGCAGCACGTCTTGCTATCTGGACCAGTGCAGGTCGCTGCCATATGACTCAAGATGAAATAGCAGTAACATCGGGTAACCTTCACCTTATATTCTCAGACGACAGGACAACAAGTTTACCTTGATATGTCTTGTCCTGAGGGTCTTTGCCGCGTTTCTTTCCGTCGTTGGAGGATTAATCTTCAGGTTACCCCTGGAGGCTTTTTCCGTGAGACTAACCTTCAAGTCGTTTACATCTGAATCTCGACTTCCACCCGCGGAAGAAGCTCACGAACTCTCCATTGGCTGCCCACTGCTTCTTTAATGGCCGAAGAAAGTTCCTCCATTCCTTCAGTCTCACCTCTCATCTCGATCAGGATACGGCTGACCTAGGTTTTCCGTACACTCTTGATTCTCAAGCCAATTTTACGTCTGGTTTTTATGGAACTTCCGGTGGATCGCTTAAACGTTTACCTCCTTTGTCATAGAAAATACATAATTTAGAATAACGTTCATCTAAGACATCAATTTTGATACAATAATTGTACTAGTGCTCCAAGTACTCAATCATGAAATTAGGATTCTGTTCGTTTTCGGATAAAGTTAAAATTTTTCAAGATGATTTTGGTAATAATTTGAAGTCTGAAATAATTGATGATCATGATTCTCCCAGCCGAGAGAAAGTTTTGTTTCTTGGAAGGAAAAAGGATGAATTTATAGTCCTTAGAGTAAAAAGAATGCTTCGTATTTCGAAAAGAAAGCGTTGCTGATGGAGGGATAAAATCATAACGCAGTACAATAAATTGGGTGTGGACACAAGTAGTGAAACGAAAAACAGGCAGATTCTGTATAGAATGTCTGACCAATCGTGATTTATTCTATCGCCTGCAATTTACTTTCTACGCCACATTGCATTTTCATCCTTTGAAAGTGGATTATCTTCCACTATTTTTGGACATTGAATAATGGTTGCAAAAATAAAATATTGAAGAATTTTCGACAAACGTTCATTGTTGATCTTTGGAAGAGATGGCATGAGAAGGACTCGTCAAAAGAGAGATTTGCCACATGTGACTCGATGAGGACCCAAGAATTGTTACATTTTGAATAAAATGTCGTCTTTTTGTTTGTTTTTTTCAAATTCAAAATGGATGTTCCTCACTAAAAATTCAGATAATAATTTTTTGGTTTCAAAGTAAGTTCTTCTAGCATAAATGAAAATCTTGCGATGTAAATTCATATTATTTTAGAACAAATCAATTATCATGTTTTCAATCATCAGACTTCTTTTCACGAAAATCGTTTTTCATTTTGTATTTAACTCGAATAATATGAATTGAAAATTAAAATCTTTTTTGGTTAACAAATAATGTTTCAAACTGAAAATTCAATTTTTTCTTCTCAATTTTTTCTTTCAAATTTACCTTTTTAGTAGCGATTTTTCTTTTGTTCGAAAATGAAACTATCTCGTCCAAAATTAATCTTCCTTAGAACACAGTTAAAACAAGGTGCGAATTAAACTCTCGTTTTTGTGTACCATTTACCCGCAACGGAAATTACCCTTGGTAGTGTACATGTCACCATGTTAAGCCGACCATTTGGGGTACGTTGCTCTATTCTGACAACTTTGGTGATCATACGCCATAGTCTGTAGACATTGTAAGGTGCGTTATTTGCACCTTGTTAAATTAGGCCACAACTGTGAACATGCATGTAGCCTGCATGCAAGCAAAGCCGGCGATATTTCCACGTGGTATATGTTATGACCACTGATCTATATTAAACACTGAATAGAAGATAGCTATATATTTGCGGTTAGAACGCGGCAACTTTTCGATATCTAATTATGCATGCTGTCCTGCATCGGCATGTAAACATAGTCAGCTGACTCAAAAACATACTCCAACTTACGGCTCCAACTCGGCCCGCATTTGTGACCTCATCAACTTTCCAGGATATAATCCAAATCAGGCCCACATTATTGACGTCATATACTATCCAGGGTGTTTTGCGCAGCAGTGTCTGAAGGATCTTTAGGGGGTAGGAATGATCAAGCCGACATCTTGGTTCCGAAATCTATAAGAAATAGAATGACACACTCCCACATACCTTTCATCCTTTCTTGGCGCATAGGTTTTGGAACCGAGATAGCTGCTTGTATATTCTCACCTGATAGAGGGTCCTTGTTTTACATAATGCAATGAACATACCATATTTACTTCGATACCATATTTGCTGCGCCAGCAGAGCCATCTTCAGTTTGACTCGATCAACTAATAGCTCTGTGACGTCAGGTAAAGTTTAAATTCCTAACCTCAAAGTTTCTGTACGTTTCTCGACGTTTGTTGACCAGACGTTTCTTCCGCCGTTGCTAATATAAGTTTGTTAATTGAAATAGTGGTTGAGTGGTTTATGAGTTGAATAATAATTAAGAAAATTTACGCGTAAGCAAAGAATAATTTTATACATTGTGACATGTTCCCAGTTCAAAACATTTACGTGAATTCCCTAAAACCACTTTCTCAATGAAATTACATATTAATAAGTGGTATTCTGAGTTAATATTATTATTAAAGCTCCTCTTTTTCCGACATTGCTTTTAATGTGGAAGATGTGAAAATTTGTAAAATTTCTTCGAAATGTTTTCCTCCTTTTACTATATTATTCAATGAAGCGTATCAAACTTAAGAAGATTTATTAATTTTTTTGTTAAATCTACATAAATTAATATAGTCAATTGATTAATATTGTAAGAGAAGAAAAACAATTCGAAAAACTGTTTCAAATTTCCCCAGGTAGAGTTGTGGGTTGAGAGGGGGGAATGTTTCCTGTAGTCCAACTGAAGATGGCTCTGTTGGCGCAGCAAATATCCGGTCAAAAAATACATAGAAGTCGTACTACCGTGCGAAAAACACCTGTCAAAAATTACCTACATAGATGGCTTATCATACCAAACTTGCCAATGTTAAGTAGCACCATTCAAAATCTATCTGCAAAAAAATTTATTCTCAAGTTTTGACTTCAAAGGAAACAGAACATTTCAGTAGAAAATACCACTTTATTAATATCCAAAATATTCAACTTTCAACTGCAAAAGTGAAATTTTCTACCGAGATAATCAATTGAATATTTTGGTTTGAAATCGAATCGTTTTCTTGAGAAGTCATCCATTTCAACTGAGAAATCATCTGTTGTAGTTGATTATTCAACTACATTGTTGAGAATTTGCCTTTTTGTGTAAGCATTGATATTTCCGGATTATATATACAACTATTTTGTATTTAATTAGAAATTCAATCCTTTTTTGGGTAGGAATACTAATATTTATTTAAAAATGGTTGTTCTTTGGTTACTCGATATATATTCATAGTTTGCTTTCTAGCTGTATCATAAAATGATTAGGCCGATAAATTGGATCAGTTCCACTGCCGCTTCAGCAAAATAGTCAAGAAATTGCCAGTTCAAAAAAAGAGGCAAGAACGCGCCTATTCAGGAATGAATTTTCGTTACTCAAATTTCAGTTGGTTACACTGGCAGTGCTTACAAAAACGACAAATAATTTGGGAAATGATCATCAAAACAGGTTTTTCTTTGGGTAAATCATTCTAGTTTATCAGATCGAGATGGAAATAATAGAGCTCTGAAGGAATTAATCCTTTACTTATCAGCTCTTGCAGATCTTTTTCCTATAATCGTCTATCGGAATTTTCCGTTCGTAAAGGACATCTAATTCTTGATGTGCTGCGAAATCAATGACTAACATTTTTATAATTTCATCCTAGTTATACATAAATTGGATCTGCTTATTTGGATGGATTGTAATTTCATCAAGGTTAGATATTCTTATTTTTCGCTAAAAACTTTTGTCCGAAAGTTTAGAAAATTCAAGAAATCCATTTTGTTGCATTTCGTGAACAACATATTTTGGGTCTTCGTTTTTTTCATAACGGTAGCCAAAGGAACTGAAGCGGTGTGTCGCGAAATTAGTAAATAATAATAAAACACACTGCAGTTAAGAATACGGAAAGAATTGGGGAATCAAAGGAGACACAAAAACTGCATAATCTCGGAAGTTTTCCCTCCCAATCCATTGTACCTAAGTTTCCATTTGCTTCTGTAAAGCCGACCAATGCATGAAGAAAACCTAATTTCTAAGTTACATCAAAATTTCCACAGTGGACGAGATAAAATGGAATTCAATCAGAATATTGAATTTACGTACGACTGTAACAGTATTGTTTAAATTTCTATCATCCATTTCAACGCATTAGATATTTATTAACAGTGACTCGAATAATTATGTTTTATTTTTTTATAATCGATATAGAATCATGAAATGTGCGACAAACGGACCATTATTAGCTTTCTCTCTCTGAATCTGGAATAGTGAATTTCACTATTTCATAGTTAATTCTCACTATTTTAATTTTTTTTAAATGGGTCACTATGAAATAGTGAAATTCACTATTTTGATTAGTAGTTTTATGGTGTCACTAATTCAGTTAGAAGGTTTCACTAATGTGGAAAGTGGTGACCACTAATTCAAGTAGTGGATTAGCTACAGTCACAGATCTTGAGAAAAATAATCAATGCAATATTATTTCAATCAATCGTATTTATTAAATGCAACTCATTCCGAATCTTTCTCGCAGGTTTTTTGTTATTCATAACTTAAAATAAACCACCTAACATCATAATTAGTCTATTTGCCTTACTAATACAAAGAAATAATATCAAATAATAATAATAATAATAAAAAATTTCCCCAAGTTAAAAAATTGCTGAAATATAAGAATCCTGAATAATAATGTTCCTGACAGAAAATTGTCGAATTATGAAATATTTTGAGTAGGAAATTTCCAAATTATAAAATTCATGAAAGGAAACAGTTAAATTTTTTCTTCCATTAAATATCATTCATTTATTGAAAATATAACATCATAGAAGAATCATAAAAAGGCAACGCTACATGATTACACGAGGATGAGTACCTTATATTTATTCGCTAAAAACTTGGTTCGAACCTATTATAAAATTGTTTTTCCATTGAGATTTCGTACTTTTGAACTGGAATTTTGAATTTTTCGCGGTTTTACATGGAAATCTTCTTGCAAGGACATGCTTTCCTATTACACAATAAGTTGACAAATTTGTCTGAAGTCCAATAGTCTAACATTTTTTGTGTAAAAATGAAAGTCTATAAATTCGACTAGCTCTCAATGAAGCAGTC
>WSXT02169366.1:0-23216 GCA_011762715.2 Neuroterus valhalla | reverse complement strand
TTTGTGACACTTTGTGACAGAGGGGGGGGGAGTAAAAAAATGCTGAAAAAACTGTGACATCATTTATGGAAGCTCCCTTATGTTTGGTTTGAAATTGGGTTATCAAACTGAAAATGTTACTGTTCCTTTTTCGGTTGAAAAAATTTTTATTTCAGTTCAAAATTGAACTTTTTCTTAAAACATTGTATTTTTTGGTAGAAAATTAATCTTTCTATTTGACAATTAATCTCCTTATTTGAATATTCACCTTCATGGCTGAAAATTGAAGTGCTTTAGTTAGATATGTATAATTTTAGTTAAAAATTCATCTTCTTAGTTTGCAATTCCAACTGTTCAAGTTGAAGAACTCTAATGTTATTTAAAAATTCATCACTTTGGTTGAAAAATGAGCTATTTTGTTAGAAATCCATTTCTTTTTGTTATCGCAGATTGATTTTTCCAATTGTAAGTTTAGCTGTTCCAACTTTTGTATGAAAATTGTATTTTTTCGTGGGAAATTCGAGTATATTTTCTAAATTAATTTATTTTGCAATTCTTGATCTGTTTTGTTAGAGGATATTTAGGATTAATGTCAAAAATTGAAAGAAATATTTGCGTTTTGGGACAAATATGAATATGTTACTTTTAGTTGACCGGAAAAATTAAAAAAATTGACCGGGAAAAACCGGGAAATTACCAGGAATTAGAAATTGTCTGCTAAATCGGCACCCTAATATCGTTTCAATATTAGGATAGTAACCTTCTATTTTTCATTTTCCACAATTTAAAATCTTCAAGTGTGATCTTCCCCAGGGGAATGATTAAAGGTTTAAAACTAGAAATACGTAACTAATGCAATCAGTGTACAAACGTAATTACAATCAATCTACAATCACCCGCACTTGCCTGCAATTGCTGCAATCAACTTCCAAACAAATTTACTTCAAAGAGAGATTTATTATGGGAAATTTTCAACTCCCTCCAACCCTATTGTAAGGATTTGTGATTTTGGAAGATTTAAAAGATTTCCAATAATTTATGAGAATTTAAAAAGATTACAAGAGATAAGAACAATGTTTAGGTGAAGATTTATCAGATTTTAAGTGATCTTAAAAGATTTTATGAATTTTAAGAAATTACCTAGTACAAAGAGAGTGTCACTTTTTAGAGGGGTTCCACGGAATTCTTAGACTCTTCAAAGATTTTGTTTAGATTTTGGGAGGTTTTACGGGTATTTTAAAAAAAAACCGAAGAATTTTCCTAGGTTTGACTAAAACAGATTATTTTCCAATTAAAAAGGATGCCTCTTAAAAAAATAATTTAATTCCAAAGCAAAGAATTCAATTCTCAATAACAAAATTCGAGATTTTTAAATGAGAAAAAATTAATTTTCAACCAAAAAGTTGCATTTCAACCCATTAAGATCGAATTTCTACCAAAAAAGATGTATTTTAAAACAAAAAGATGACATTTTATCAAAAATGAATATCATTTTCCAACCACAAAGACGAATTTTATATGCTACACTTGTATTTTCAACCCGGAAATATGAACTTTCAACCAGGATAATTCATCTTTCCCAAAAAGTATGAATTCTGAACAAAAGATTCAAATTTTAACTTGAACGGATAATTTTTCAACCAAAACTGAATGGTTGGCGTTACTAGTTAAAAACATTATGTCGTATAGAAAGTTGATTTCCAACCAAAGGAAAACGGGGGTTTCTTTCATTATTTACATCCTCCATCGCAATCGAAATATTCAAATAATAACTTAAATAATAAATCTTATAGTGAACAAGCATTTCTCTATACAAAGTAATTAAATTCCAAACCGAAAAATTCAGTTTTCAGCCACCAATTCGAATTTCCTACCGAGATGATCAGTTTTCAATGTGAAAAAATAATTTTCAACCAAATAGTTGCATTTTACCCAATAAAGATTGGATTCCCACCAGAAAAGATGTATTTGAAATGAAACAGATGACATTTTATGAAAAATATTTTCGCTTAAAATATTAATAAGAATATTCATAAAAGTGTATAATATTTATTTTAGAAATTTTTATCTTACCCATTCGCTTAATGCGTTTTTCATCCTCTCCTCTTTGCAGGCGTGATATCGCTTACTTTCGCTCCTCCCTAGCGGAGCAAAAGCAAACACTTTCGCTCCGCTGTCAGGAAAATAGAATGTCAACTAAGCAGTTCAATTGCCAAGCAAACGAGATGAATTTCGAACCCAATTGAACCAAATGAAACAACCCAACTATTTTCCATCGGAAGTTATTTAAACTAGTCTGCTTCTATTTCTGTTTTTTTCCTCGTTGAAAATCAACTGTTCCCATTCAAATATTTAACTTTATAGTTGACAATGAATTTTCGGTTAGAAAGGAATTTTTCGGCTGAGGATTGATATTTTCGGAGTTGAGAAGTCAACTTTTCTTTTTAATATCTGTTTAGAAATTCCTATTTTTGGAATAGGAAATTCAACTGTTTTTGTAGAGAATTTGCTTTTTCTGTTCTTGGTTAAAAATAATCTGTTTTTTTTTTTTTGAGGATCCGAATATTTTGTTGACAACTTTCTCTCTTTTGGTACACTTTTCTTCTTTTTTTACAAAACTTCTACTTTTTGGTCGATAATATACAGTTTGTTTATGGATCCAACATTTTGTTCTGGATTGGTTGGATTTGATTGTTTTTTGTTCAAAATTTGAAACTTTTGTAGTTGAAATTGAAACTTCTGTGGTTCTCTTTTCCTGATAGAGAGTTATCTGCTTGGCACGAAATCATTAGTTTTTTTTTGTAAACATTTCAAAATGGACTTGATTAAACTTGAAGTATTTTTTTTTATTTGTTCTTTGTGAAAATTCATTTTTTTGGTTAAAATGTTACGTTTTTGTTGAAAATTCAGCTGTTTTGTAGAAATTCACTCTTTTTGGCTCTAAGATTCGTCAAATTGCTGGAAAATCAAACTATTTGGCTTAAAGTTGTTCTTCTTAGTTGGAAATGGAACTGTTTGGTTGAAAATCATTTAATGTTAAGAGAGGATTTGACTATTCTGTGTAAAATAAGCTTTCATTAAACCTGGTTTATAACAGAGCAGTTTGGCGGAAATGGATTTTTCTTTGATGAAGATGCAAAATTTTAGTTAAAAATTAATTTTTGGATTGGAAATTCAACCTATTCTGTTCAAAACCCGCCTTTCCTGATTGATTTAAATTATTTTGAATCGACCACATATGATCTTCATTTGCACGTTATTATTAATAAATAATAATAATAATAAAATGCCAACGGCTATGCCACGCTTGAAAAACTCAACCAAAAAAAAAGAATGATAATAGTGAATAATAAAGGATTTTCAGGGGTTCCAAGAGATTTTGACAGATATCGGAATATTGGTTTAAAAATCACGATATTTCAAAGAATCTAAAGGAGAATTCGGAAAGATCCTAAGGTATTCCAGAAAATTATTTAAAAAAAAAAATTATCAAAAAAAATAACGTGACTTCTAAGAATCGCAAAGATTTTGAAAGATACTGGATGATTGCGACAGATATTTCGGGATTTTAAGAATGATTTCTGCGGATTACAAGAAGATTAGTAGGGGTTCCAATATGAGATTTTGTATAATTTCGAAAGAAATCGCGGGATTCCCAAGAATTTTGGAGGATTCCAAATAAACCTGTATCCTTTCTTGACCTTTACAGATTTCGCGTATTACAAAGTCTTTTGAGAAGTTACAAGGGATTCTAGAGATTTGGGAAAATTCCACAAGAAATTGCTGGATTTCAGAGGATTTTGACGTATTTTCAACTATTTCCATGGGATTTTTCTATTCAGAGCGATTTCAAGTATGTCAAAGATTTTACGGAATCTGAATTTGAAATAATATTTCGAAACTCTTCAAAAGAAGTTTCAGATGGATTTTTTTTCAGTTTCAAAGGATTTTCTAAATTTTTTGAATATTTTGAGGAAATCCAAGATATTCTTACGGGTTTCAAAATTTTAATACATTTTATTATTATTAAAAGACTCTCCATCATGTTGGGTTTTTTCGGTGTTTCTCTTAGTCCCTTTCCTCCTCGTTTTTTGTTTGTGTCTGGCATGGGAAACCCTATCACTAGCAATGTTACGGCCAAGAGAGTTTTAGTGAAGACATATAATTTCGCTTGGAACAGAGAATCTTTTACATGGAACGGGAACGTTTCAAAATAATTTGTATTCGAATTAGAAGAGAGGAAATTGAGCGAATTGCTCTTCCAATTTAAAATTTGTCAAAATTTGAAACTCGCTCTTCATAATTTTAAATGAAGAAAATACTTCAATCAGTTTTTAGAGTAGAAGTAGTAGAGAAATGTTTCTAAATTATAATAGAAAACTTGTTCACATTGTTCATTGGGAATTCATCTTGTTCTAGTTGAAAAATTAACTACTTGATTGAAAGTTAAATTCTTTTGTCCGAAATTAAACTTTTTTGTTGAAGGTGTACTATTATAATTTAAAATCCACGCCTGATTTAAAATATAACTGCTTTATTAAGAAACAATTCATCTGTTTTTAGTGGAGATTCGAGCATTTAGTTGAACATTGATTTTTGGATTTAAGAGATGAAATTTTCCTTTGGGAATTTATTTCCTCCGTTGAAAATTCGCCTCTTCTTGAAAATTATTCTTTATGTCGGAAAATTCACCTTTCTCGCATAAAATACATCTATTCCAGTTGAATATTCATAATTTTAACTGAGAATTTTCATTTTGGTTTAAAATTAATTTCTCTAACTGGAAATTTAACTGGTTATTAGTTCGTTGAAAATTCACATATTTCGTTGAAAAATTGATGATTAGGTTGAAAAATGAATTATTTGGTTAGAAATTCATTTTTTTATTATCTTAGATTGATTCTTCCAATTGTAAGCTTCACTTTCCAACTTTTGTAAAAAAATAATATTTTTTCGTGATAAATTTGAGTATTTTTAAAAAATCCATTTATTTTGCAATTCTTGAAACATTTTAAGAGAATCAAGATGATTTCAATCAACAGAAATATGTAATAATTTTGCAGATTGAAGCAAAATCACATTCATCGCACAGAAAATATAGACTTTTAAAAGATTTTTTATAATAGAGATAAATTGACTTTCTACACGCGAAAGTGAAATATGTATGTCACTCTCGTCGACAATGTGCTTTCAGTATAATGGATGGATTACATCGGCTTTTCAACATGGTGTTTGATAACTTGTAATTGAAAACAGAATATGAATTTTAGTGAATATCTGAATGAATAACAAAAGAGTTCCTGTTCATTTGAGAAAACCTGAAAAGTTTACACTATTTTATAAATAAATATTCTCACAATGGAAAAATTTTCATCCAAATTCACATGTTTTTCAACTTCCAAGTCTTGAAGTTCGTATTCTACTTTGACGCTTCTGAAATCAAAGACTCTAAAATTGGATCGCATTTGAATTCGAAAACTTTATAGTTTGCTTGATTCAAAATTCAAAAATTCGGAAGGTAGTGAAAATTTGTATCAAAATATGATTCCTTAATTTTGATAGATTTGTGCACAAGAAAGAAGTAGAATATTGAATGAATTATGAGTCAAGAAGGTGTACTCCAAAAGATCTAGAACTTTTATTAAATGTTCTGGATTTCCGAGTAGGAGCACTACGTAATTTTCCAGGTCATATTTCTCTTTTCATATAAAAAAATGTCAGGAATATTCACTTTTTAAAATAGAAATCGTTTCAGTTATGCGATGGGAGAATTGAATAGCGACTACACAATTCAGTTAAGTGATACCATATTGGCACGAAGCAACAATGAATTTCACATTTATGGTTTGCTCATGGCTTCGGGGATGATTCTATTCTCAAGTGGAAATTCAAAGCACCCATAATTCGATCACAATTATTGATGCTTTAAATTTTCCAACGCATTGTGGGAAATAGTTTACACAAATCATATATTCGAATACAAATAGTCCAATATTTATTATAATTTATAAAAATTTGTGAATCCATATTCCCAAAAGGTAAACCTTAAGCTAGCATTGATTTTTCTATTTATTTATTCTTCCCTTTGGAATTGAGGCTTTGAGAATATTTCTTTTGTCCCCTCGTCGATGACAGACTGCAATTTTTCTACAAACAAATACCAGTTTTCGACGCTGAATGTGTTCTCGATTGGAGTGAAGATAATGCTTCTTTCTAACGGAAATATATTGTCAAAATGGGGGATGATACCGAAACAACTCAACCGGTGCGACGTCTCGACGAGAATTTTATTCTGGTCACCCTCACATGGAGGAAAACTCTTCACGTCACTCTGTGCTGAATCCTTCTTATTCGAGAATCTGGAATGCATGTCATGCATCAAATTAAAACTTGTTATATTCCACGCAAAGAAGTAGAGCCGAGGGATTTCCCGGCTTTCATAACTATGGGATCTATTGTAGAAACTATCTGTCCAAAAAGTTTAGAGCCCTCAATTTTTCTTAAGGGCAAATGGTAGTCTATGACGTAGTCGAAATTTGACCTTGTAATTTATTTTTTCTCCGACTTCTTATTTCCACAGTAAATAATATTTTGGGTTGAAACTCTGAGAGGTTGAGGAAAATATATCAGCCGACCGCTCTCTGGCCTCTTCCCGTTTGTATTTTTCACGGAAAATCGGTTTTTTACTAATTTTGCATGTGAACTGTCTGTCGTCTGCTACGACAATTTTCTCTCAAAGAAATGATAGAACCATGATAAACCATGTATTCTTCTCCGATTTTCCGTAATTATTTTTAGAGAGTAACAGCCGTTCAAAGTTGAGTACACCGAAATTATTGTAAGATAATGGTACTTTTTAACACTCAACTAATTCGGAAATTTTTGCTTATCAACTGAAAATGTCAAAACTCTGCATAAGTGTAGGGAAAACCTCTATCTTCAATATGTACTTAGTCTCATATTTTTAGAATATTTAGCTGCCGAGATTTTCAATAAAATCTGAAGAAAAATTGAGGGCTCTAAACCAGGGGTGTCCAATGCAGGTTGGCGCGCTTCTCCTTTCTTCCCCTTCTCCGAGTGCTTAATCGAGAATTCTCTCCTCGTTTCGCGACGGGCTTCGTCTGACTACGCCTGACCACGCCTACTTGCGCGCAATGTTCACACAGCCCGGCCGCCGAGGACCCCTGTCCACATCGCGCTCACCGCATAAACGCATCCAAGGTGGTAAGAGAGGGGACTGACGAGTGACAGTTATTTACACCGTTGCTCACGTGTTGGACACCTCTGCTCTAAAGTTCTTGAACAGATAGTAGGGATGTGCTGAATTAGTTTACACCAATTCATTTTTAAACCCTCCAACTTTTTCAAGATGATTTTCTATGTAGGGGTGCATAACTTTTGAAATCATTGCACATAATGCATTAAATTACTTTTTAGGCTTTTCAATGGAAAATGTTTAATCCAGAATTAATTCAGTAATTTCAAAAACTAATGAATTTTTTGTTTTTATTTTCAGTTTCTACAAAGGCCCTGGCAGGAGCGAAGAGTCTTGGTGGATTTTTGTATAGTGCCGTAAACAAGGCAGGGAAAACAGTTGTGGAGGCCAGTGTGAAAATTAAGAAGACGGTTGAAGAAAACGTGAGTCTTTATTTATTTATTTATTTATTTATTTAAAAGAAGTGGCACTTCTAGATTCATATAAAAATGTTAAATAGTTTTTAGAACAAAAATTCCAGGTTTCTCCAGTTCGCTGACTAATTCAGATTTACAGATGACGATTCTAACTACTTCCTTTTTTTGAGTGAGTTTCACAACACTACTGAATGGGAAAAAAATAGAAGGATTCAGGAAAAGCCACGATCGGTGGATTAATTGTAGATCAAGTGATGCAGCTATTGTTCGCAAAGAGGCATTCAACATTTTCTGAATTTCAAATTCAAGTGCCTATTTTTCCTCGGAATGGTTTTATCCTGCCATCAGAGAGACTTGAGAATATCTGAGGTCATATATTCATCAAATCCATGCGAAAAATCTATTTACATGGCCCTGAACGTGATCATTCTCTTTTCTTTGCTTGTCAAGTCGAACACTACAGATGACAAGTGCCCTGGACAAGTACAAAGAGAGAAAGAGAGGTGCTTTTTCGCTAAATCAATTTTCCTCGACACTCAGAAAAGCATTGAAGGCCTAACTGCTGTCTTTTCGTTGAGCACCCTACTTCTAATTTGCTTTTTAAATATTATTTAACTAGAATCATCAATTTCGCACTTTGCACGAGCTTAGTTTATTGTGCGAAGGAACAAAACAGTTACTAATACGTAATGGAGGACATAATGGCTTTAATGGAGTGATAAAACTTTCAGTCAAATGAACTTTCAACAAAAAAGATGATTTTTTAAACCAAATAGCTGAACTTTTAAGCTCCAAAGATAAATCTTAAAACAAGAAGAATAATTTTCTACCCAAGCACGAATTTTCAACGGAATTCGTGAATTTTCGACCAAATGATTGAATTTTCATCTGAAAAAACCTATTTTTAAAACTAAAAATGGAATAGTTATATTTTCTATTAAAAAAAAAATTCTCAACAAAAAAAAGAATTTTCAACTATTTCAATTCAACCAAAACAGACAAATTTATAACAAAATAGTTGAACAAAGACGCATTTTCAAAATAATACCTCATTTCTAACCAAACAGGTGAATCTAAAAAAATGACAACTATGTATTTCAACTCTTAACCAAGTAAAAAAATTTTCGACCAAGGAAGATTAATTTTCAACCGACTAGTTGAATTTTCAACCAGGAAAAAAATATATTTAGCAAAGAGAGCATTCTTTCACGAAAAAAGACGAATTTCTATCAAAATACGTGAGGCTTAATCGAATGGTTGAATCATCAACTCAAAAAAATATATTTTTTCTTACAACAATCTTGAATAAAAAAAATGAATTTTTCACAAAGTAGTTCAACTTAAAACCAAGCAATTCATTTTTCAACCAAAAAAGATGAATTCTCAACAAAGCATGTAATTTCGGATATTTCAACCAAACTAAAAATCAAATAAGACGAATTTAAAAAAAATTATAATCCTCAACCGAAACTGATTATTCCCCAGCGAAACAGTTGCATTTTTAATAGAGTAGCATGCATTTTCAATGAAATACATGAAATTTGAACCAAATGGATCAGTATTCATCCAAAAAAGATCTACTTCGGACAGAGTAGATCAAATTTCACTAAAGCAGGATGGCGACTTGACCGGGAGAGACCGGGAATTTTATTGACCGGGAATTCATTCCACTCAACCTAGACTATTCAAAAATCTACCGGAAAAATACGAGAAATGACCGCTTTCTTTTTATCAATCAAAAAGATATATTATCATTTGGTTCAAAGAATGTAACTTTCCTTCACTCTGGTTCTCAAAATATTCGAATAAATCTATACTTCATGAGGGGAAGAATTTTTTCCCACTATAGGAAAAACGTTTTGCAAATTTTGTGCTCTGTGAGATTTTTTCAGCTGCCTCAAATTTCATAATTAAATTGCTGATAGCCCAAATATACAGAAAGAATTATTATCTAAATTTTTCCGAAAAGATTTATCAGTCACGTTGTATCTGCTTTTTCTCGTTTATATAACTTGGGACAGGAAATTTCGGAAAATAATTATAGTTTTTATTTTTAGGCAGGGAGTTTCAGTGAGGAAGTATAATTTCACTCGGAACAAGAAATTTTTTACATGGAACGGAATCTATTCAAACTAATTACAATTCGGATTTAGAAGAGAGGATTTAAAAAAAATCGTTCCTCCAATTCAAAATTCGGCAAAATTTTCCCTCTTCTCAATTTTGAATGAAGAAAGTACTTCAAGAAATCTTTGGAGTAGAAGTAGTATTCCGAAGAAAAAATAATTCTGAATTTTTATAGAAAACTTGTTTAAATTGTTTATTGCGAATTCATCCTTTTTTAATTGAAAAATCAACTACTCGTTTAAAATTTAAACTTGTTTGCTGAGAGCTAAATTTTTAGGTTAAAGTTGCATTATTTTGATTCAAATTTAACCTCTGGTTGAAGTTGAAACTACTTTGTTAAAAATCAGTTCATTATTTTAATTCATCAGTTTGGTTCAAAATCAATTTCTTCAACTGAAAATTTAACTGTTCCATTTTTGTGGGAAATTGATCTGTTCTAGTTCAAAATTGGGAAAACTTGGTGAAAATTTGTCTTTTTAAATTGAAAATCAATTATTCCGTTGAAACTCCACATACTATGTTGAAAAGTCGGTTCTTTTATAGAAAATTATCTTTTCCTAGTTAAAAACTCTTATGTTTGGTTTATTATCAATTTTTGGAGGCAGAAATGTCACTATTCCATTTTTATTTGAATATTTTTATTTTTAAAGTTCAAATTTCAACCATTTCGTTGAAAAATTATATTTTTTGGTTGAAAATTAATTTTCTGTCAAAAGTTGAACTATTCTAGTTAAATGATAATAAATGTAATAATTTGTTTGACCATCTTTTTTTTTGGTGACAGATAGTTTCTTTTTTGAAAGTTAGTTTTTCTGTGTGATAGGTAATTTTTTTAACTGAAAATTTAACTTATTCCTATTGATAACTGCATAGTTCCAGTTAAAAATTAATCTGTTTAGTTAAAGATTCATTTTTTTCATTTTAAAAGTGGAGTATTGAGTACATTTTTTGTTGACAATTTATCTTGTTTAGTAAAAGTTAATTTATCTGTTTGAAACTCAACTCTTTCAGATAAAGATTCTTCGTTTTAGTATAAAATTCTTTTGCTCGGTTCGGAACTTTTTTTTTTCTTAACTTAAAATGTTACTGTTCCATTTTTTGTTGCAAATGATTATTTTTTTAGTTCGAAATTCGACTATTTCTTTGAAACATTATATTTTTTCTTAGAAAATGATTCTTTCTATTTCAAGATCAATCTTCTGGTTTGGAAATTTACCTTCATGGTTGAAAATTGATGTGTTCCAGTTAAATATTTATCTTTTTATTTGAATATTCATCTTCTTGATTGAAAAATGAACTATTAGTTGTAAATTCGTTTTTTTTGTTATCTTGAATCGATTTTCCTTAATTGTGACTTTGACTGTTGCAATTTTCGTGAAAAAAAATTTTTTTTTCTTGAAATTTCAGTATTTTTTCAAAATTGATCTATTTTACAATGTTTGATCTGTTGTGTTAAAGAATGTTTAGAATGAACGTCATGAATAAAAATAAATGTTTGCGCCTTGCGAGAAATAAAAAAATTTCAAATCATTTGAAATTTATTGGATTGGTTGACTTGATAAATGTCTGATACAACTTTCAAAGCAAGTAAACCATCTTAAAACTTGTATTAATAACTGTAATAGTAAAACAAAAGTATGCAAGTTGTAAAGGTGATACAAATTTTCATCAGGTATCTATTATATCATATTTGATATCAAGGGTCATTAAAATGGATTGATTAGATTTTCCTAAACTCGTAAATGAGATTTAGGTATAAAGCAAAAATAAGCGCAGTTTGAAATTAAAGAATTTTAAATAGTAAATTTTCAAATTTCGATTATTAAAAAAAAATTAATAAATGATTTCCAATTGGAAGCTTCATAAATTGGATTTCAATTTGAAGCGTTAGAAATTGAACAATTCCACACGTCGTTTGAAACTGAAATAAATTATGATCTTGAATCAAGACTTCAAAAATTGATAACTTGATAATGATAAACTGGATGAAGTAAAAATATGAATGAGTGAATAAGTTGCATATTATTAGAATTAATTTTTATATAAGAGGAAATCATAACTGAAATGTTGATACCAAGAAAAGTTGATTTTCAGTTAGCAACTACGGAAGCTAGAATTTTAGGAAAGGATGTAAAATTTCAATCATATAGATCAAAGATCAACAGAAAGTGAATAAACTGTAAAAAAGAAATTACATTGTTATTTTAAAAGAGAAATGCTACATTTAGTTAGGGATCCTAATTAATTGAACAATTAACTTTCGAGGAATTCCGATGTCAAATTTCAATTTTTTAATAAATTCTAAATACCAAGGGAAATTTAAAATTAAAATTTTAAAGTAATGAAACTTAAAATTAAAGCATTCAATGACAAATTCGCAAGAAATATTTTATTGGATTCAGTAAGCTAATATAGTTTTATAATTCAGTTGCACTGTGTATAGATTTTTTTTTTCATTCTCGAACTTGGGTAATTGTACAAACGTGTTGTGCATCTTTAAACAGAGCTTTCACGTTTCAACATTCTATATTGCGGTTATAGATTTCCGATAACGCCTCTCAATCAACTGAACGAGCTTTATACGCATTCACAAACCTAGAATCTCATTTTGTCTTGCAATATGTCTTCCCTTTCTCGCGGACACTTCTTCTATAATAGACCAATTCATCAAAGTTAAAAGTCTTGGAATCATCCAAAAAAAATGATGTCTAAATGCGAATGCGAATTCATGTTACTTGATTGGATTCAGAATTTTTTATGGGGTCATTCAAGTTTTTCAAGAGTGTGACAATGGTTCAAATATTTTCAGATTTTGGTTACATTTCTCGGTATTTAGGAATTCAATAATCAATATTAAGGGTGTCAAATGGTAATGATGATTGATGTATCACAATTCCATGGCAGAATTTCCCCTCGTATAATGTTTGATTGAACGAGGGTTGCCGCAGCTACAGTCAACAAGTGGAAAGTGCAAACTGGTTCTGTTGGTAGCCAGTCGTCAGACACCATGAAGCCAAGAATCGATAAAGATTCCTCTTTTTTCTTTCAAATCAAAAGTCTCTATTCTTATCTAATTTTTTGAATCAAAATCTGATAATTCTGCGGAATTTATATAAATTTTCAATATTTACAAAGGTTTAAAAAATTTAATTGTTTTTAGGTTACCACATTAACCATTAGATTCTTTTTAGCATAAAAGCATTCAAAGAAGCTTAGATACTTTGATAGAAAATTTTATAGTTTGGGATCTTCTCATTTTTGGAAAGGTTTTGAATTCCTAATATTACCAAATTTTCTTTTGGAATCTGAATCTCATAGAAATTGAAGGCTTCAAAACTGAGGTGGTTTGGGAACTGATATCTCTCTTAAATCATCTCAATGATTATAAACAAAATGAACATTTTTTTATGTTTCAGTTGATAAGCTTTCATACTTCGAGGATTAAAATTCAGAACCTTACAAATTTTGCCGTTTTTTTAATTATGAATCTATCAACTAGAGAGCTAATTATATGTTTAGGGATAACAGTCAATCCTCTAATCCCCCTTTTCCTCTATTTTTACTATTTTTCAAAATCCCCTATATTCCCTATTCTTTAGAATATCTGGTATTCTTCCCCTTCCTTCTGGAGCTGCGATGCAAACAACATTAATGTTCTTAATGTTTTAAAGATAAATTTCTAGTAAAGATTGTAGAAACTTCTCAAATAAAACTTTTTTTCATGTGAGGATCTGAATCTTGAAAAAAAAATTGAAACGAAATTTAATTTTCAACTATTCAAATGTAGAGACCCTTGCCAAATAATGCTTCGAACTCCTGAATTTGAATGAATTTTATTGAAATTAATGAATTTACATGTTTCAAAACTACAAAATCTTAAAGCCCTGGATTCAGCTGCCTTAAATATTCTTGAAATTATTATTTATTGACAAAAAATCAATTAGTTTTTGGTTCTTCGATTTTTTTTTCTTCGGAACAGAACCGTTTTTGGATCAATCCTCTTTTAATCTCATCAACATGCTCAAATTTTGGGAGCGAGTTTCTATTTTTGCAAAAAATTGTACGTTCTATTTTTGATCGCTGTCCAGTAGGGTGATCCAAAGATTTTTTTTGAGTTTTTATGCAAAACGCCCGGAAATTTTTTCGAATCCACAAAAAAAACGCATTTTCTTTTTGAAACAAAAATATATATAGAGGTGGCACAAGCCCCATGAAGTTTAATACGTATTTCCCATAAGAAAAAAAGACGTTTTTGTCAATTTTATTCAGAATTCTCAATATTAGGTGAGCCGAGTTCGAAAGTTCCCATTTCTCTTCACAATTAGTCACAGAATGCGAATAAAATATTACTTTTCAAATATCACCCGCATAAGTCTGTTTCAAAGGGTCCCAAAAAACCCCCATAAGTGATAAAATGTGGTTTTCGAGTTTTTGGCGCTAATTATGATTTTTTTGCGATTTTTTGAACGCAGATTGATTTAAATACATGAAATACTACTTTATACTGATAATCAGATATTTATTTGAATGGTTTAAACAATTTTTTATTGTTTTTAGCAATTTTCTCTTAGAAAAGGGTTAGAAAGATAAGGTTTTTTCTGAAATTTTCAACTTTTTGTCCACTTTTCACTTTAGGCGAGTGATGATTTTATATAATTTAGCAAAAATAATTGTTTGAACCAATTGTAAATGTTTATAGCTATCTTCTTCTAGATTAATACTGCATAGTTGCGATTTTTTCCTGGAATTTTTAACTTTGTATCACTTTTCAATTAAATCCAAATAATTATTAATTCATGTGTTAGAAAAATAATTGTTAAAACTATTTATTGTCATTGCTAATAATATTTTCTTTGCTAAAAAGTTGCGGGTTTTCCTAAACTTCTAAGCCTTTTGTCCTTTTTTCACATAGTGAGGTAATAATTAATACGAGTTAACAAACATGCTCTTTTGAAAAATTTATTATTGTTTATAACTATTTTCTCTTAGACAAGTGCTAGAAAGTTGTGGTTTTTTTGTGAAATGTTTAACTTTGCACTGAATGGAATTTGGATGAAATTCAATTAGATTGAATTAGATTGAATGGATTTAATTGTCGGTTAAATTAGATTGTTTTTTATTAAAAATTTATATTTTTAGGTCGAAGATTCAACTCGAATTTCACTGAATGAATTCACCTTTTTTGCTTTAATTAATTTTTTTTGAACATTGGTTAAAGTACAAAAATAATGAACTTAAAACAATACAATACTATTTAAAATATGATTCTCTCTAATATTTATTCATTATTTGTTCACAACAAAAAGGTAAAGCGAAGTTGAACATTTCAGAAAAAACTGCAACTTTTTAGCACTAATCTAAGAGAAGATAGCCATGAACAATAATAATTGTTTTACACAATTATTTAAAAAAAAGAATTATTCATTATAAATAAATAAATGAAAATAAATAAAAAATGCGTTCATTTATTCATGGATTCGAACAAATTTCCGGGCGTTTTGCAAAAAAATTCGAAAAAAAAATTTTCTAACACATTTTTGGACCACCCTATTGTCCAAACTCTAATGCTGATTTTGAAAAATCACGGAATTTAAATATCAAAGCCTTGGGTCGATTTCCTCGGAATGAGCCAACTTTTCCATCTAAGTTTATTCCCTTTTTTATTAATTTTGAAAAGGCTCATACCGTACGTATTTTTGGTGGTAATAAATCAAATTTGATTGATTGCCGACAATTTCCGGGTTCGTATCAAGTCCTTATCAAGGCGAAGAAGACTATAAATTATATAACGGTCGATACAGAGTGGTACAACAATAATTAGTTTAGAAGTTTGATATAAATTATTCTACAAATTGACAATCTGAGGAAAAATGATTGTAGTCATGGTGAAGAATAAAAAATTGTGTTCAATTCCAGTTTTTGTAGAAGTTTCAGTTCAAGTATACTTTGATAATTGTAAAAGCATTGCAGAATAAAGTTTTAGTGAGATAGCCTCAAAGAAGAACAATCTCATCTGAAAACGTACCTCATAATAGGTATAGTTCTAATATAGTTGCTGTTGATAGGATATTTCATGAAAAATATTATTATTCTATAATATTTTTTTATAATATCACCTACATTTATTACAATATTAACCGTAGAACACAAAATATTCATTTCCTTACATTCAGAAACTTGATATTTCGAAAGATTGTTTTTCCCAACTTATCATTGATACGTAGGTATGTATTTAAAATTTTCGAAAAATATTTGATACAAAGAATCCAGCGATATATCCGATTAAATCAAAAAATATAAAAAAAAAGTCTCTTCTTTTTTTCGAAAAAATTCTATGTTTCCGAGGAAAAACCCCTATTTTGTCAGAACTTTAGAAATCGGAATAATTTTCAATTCGAATTTTTTTATGTAAAGAGATTTCTAATTTTTATCTTTATAGATGAGCTATTAGCTTTGAGAGGTTGAATCTGTAAGGATGAAATATTCGATATTTTTTCATTTCAATCTATTCAAATGATGCTTCTGACCTAGATTAATAAGTCTGTTATTCAAAAGCTTTTTTAATTGGAAAACGTAGAAGTTTAGAGGATTTCTATCTGGGATGTTTTCCATTATCTTTCCTTTAGGTCTGGATTATTTTCAGTCCAAATATTTTCTCGTTGACAATTTAATTTTTGAGAGCTTTAAATCTGACTGCTGATCAATTGAAAATCCTTTCATTTTGAATTTAAAAATTGTCAGTTCGTTAATTCCAAATCTATTCCAAAAGGTGACTAAAAAATGCAATACCATTTTCCTTCGGATTTTAAGTTATAAAACTGCCCATTCCGCAAGATTGAAAGAATTGATATTTCATTGAAAATGAGTTTATTTTTAGGTAAAGTGTAAACTTGGTGGACTTAAAATGTAAAATGTAAACTTGGTGAACTGACAGGTTGTCAGTATGCACTCTGTCTCTTCAGCATATCGTTTTTATTTTCTCTTTTCTGTTCCTAAGTCTATCTTAAGTTTCCTTTATGATAATTTGTGAGTATTGTTACAGACGCACGTGCACACGGATTCTAACAATAAGTGACACAGCCACCCACGAGTTCACACTTACATATTTTCCGGGAGACTGTGTCTGTATATAGTTGAAGAATAGGGGCAGTTGGTATTGATCCAAACGCCACCCCTTAACACAGACGCACCCGCAGTCAACTTCCATGCCAGAAGAGGGATAACCAAACACTCTCCAGAATTTCCCATTCGAATACACCAAAACCAGTATTTGCCAAAACCAGCCGATACCCTACTGATAAAATAGCCGCTGCAGCTTACACGTTGCAAAAATCTTACACCCACTGATGAACCGACAAGCGAGCCTTGAACTTCACTGTCGCTCTTGCTCTCGTTTCGTGCCCTAGATCCTCATATCTTTACGACTTTCCACACCTATGGAATCACTCCTAAAGCTAATCACTCCCTTGAGAGAGGATATCATACTTGTCGAGAGCTATTCAATAATATTCTACCTTCAGGACAATACTGTCAAATAATTTATATAGTTGCGTCTGCCAGTCAATTTTAATTGTTTATTGAGAGGATAAGAGTTCATAAAGTGTACTATCATTATCTACATAGGGGAATTATGGAAAATCTGAAATTGGTGAAGCGTAAAATGTAAAAGTAATTCAGTAAGGATGAAAAGTATTCGGATAAGGAATTTTCTGATGGAAAGACCTGGAATGCTTAGGGAAGATATTCAAAAAAAGTCGATTTCTTTTATAGATTGAAAAGTCTTTTAGATATCAATTTCGAAAAGATCTTTCTAGGTTCGATGGCTTTGATATAGAAAACTTATTTCATAATTTGATCAGAGTTCTTCTTCCAATTTCAAGGCTCTGGAGATAGGGTTTCAAATAGGGAAAGGAGTCTTTCAGATTTAAATTCAAAATTTGGTGTAGATATGCTGGGTGGCGACTTAAGCGGGAAACCAGAAAAGACCGGGGAATGACTGGGAATTTTATTGACCGGGAAATGACCAGGAATTCAATTTAAAAACCGGGAATTTACTTGCCTTAAGCTAGACTATTCAAAATCCTACAAAAAAACGAGAAATTACCGCTTTCTTTTTATAAATCAAAAAGATATCTAATCATTTAATTCCAAAAATGTAAAGTTCCTTTAATTTGATTCTCAAAATATTTAAATACATCCATACTTCATGAGAGTGAGAATTTTTATTTTTTTCCATTATAAGAAAACCGTCCTGCAAATTTGTTGCTCTGAGATTTTTTAAACTGACTAAAATTTGATAATCGAATTGATGATAGGGAATTTCAGAAAATAATTATAGATTTTTTTGAGGACAGGAAGTTTTAGTGAACAAGTAGACTTTCACTTGGAACAGGGAATTTTCACATTGAACGGGAACTTTTTAAACTAATTATAATTCGAATGTAGAAGAGAGGACTTTTTAAAAATCGTTCCTCCAATTCAAAATTCGTCACAATCTCTAACCCCCTGAATTATGATGAAAAACTTGTTTACATTGTTCATTGCAAATCCATCCCTTTTTACTTACAAAATCAAGTAATCGTTTCAAATTTGAACATGTTTGTTGAGTGTTAAATTTTTATGTTGAAGTTGCATTATTTCAATTCAAAATTTACCTCTGATTGAAATTGTAACTTCTTTTTAAAAAATCAATTCATCTTTTTTTTGGTGAAACATCAAGTATTTAGTTGAACATCGATTTTCGAATTTGATATCAAGCGGTTTCTTTGAGAATTCGTGTACTTCGTCGAAAATTGGCCTTTTTTGTAGAAAATTAATCTTTATGGTTAAAAATTCATCTTTTTGCTTGAAATGCATGTATTCCCGTTGAAGATTCATCATTATACCTGAAAGTGCATCAGTATGGTTGAAAATCAATTACTTCAACTGGAGATTTAACTGTTTCATTTTAAGTGGAAAGTGTTCAAAATTCTACAAATCAGTAAAAATTTGTCTTTTTAATTGAAAATTCAATTATTTCGTTGAAACATCACATATTTTTTGAAAAATCGATTTCTTGGTAGAAAATTATCCATTTCTTCAGAAGTTAATATTCTTCTTCGAAAATTCTTCTTTACGTTTAACAATTCAGATTATACAGTTAAACATTCTTCATTTTAGTCAAACATTCATCTAGTTAAAACTCTTATGTTTGGTTTGAGATTAATTTAATTTAATTAATTAATTTTCATTTTGTTAGTTCAAACTCCAACGATTCTGTTGAGGAATTGTATTTTTGGGATAAAAATTGATTTTAATCAATTTTTGTTGTTCAAAAATTGAACTTTTCTATTTAAATGTTCATTATTTCAGTTAAAATTTTGTCTTTCGGGCGTAAAATTTATTTACTTCGGTTGAACAGAATAACAATTTTTGTCTCAATTAACGTCCACATAAAATTTTTTTCTTTTCCTCACTTTGAAATTATATCTTTTCCCGTACCGAAAATTGTTGTACATTATTTGCAGAAATAAATCACTGATGAGGGCCCATAACAGAGGCCAAAACGTCTGATTCAATGATAAATTTATTTAAATTATTGCGTGACCCTAAAGCCAATTTTACCATCAGCATACAAATATTATTATTAATAATAATGATAATAATAATAATAATAATAATAATAAATCTTTACTAAGTTGACAACCAAAAAAAATGTACAAAAGAATATAGTATGTCGAATAAAAACTTAAATAGCGAGATACAGCTACAGCTGCTTTACAACCTAACCCAAACATTTATAATTTCATTGGATCGTTCATCATTTTGTGTAAAAATGTAATAATGTGTTTGAAAGTTAGTTTTTTCTTTTTATAAGTAATTTTTTTTAACTGAAAATTCAACGCATTCCAATTGAAAATTCCATAGTTTTAGTTGAAATCTATTTATTTAGTTAAACATCCATTTTTTCCATTTCAAATTTGAGTATTCAAATTTTCGTTTAACCATTTATCTTTTTCAGTAAAAGTTAGTTCATCTGTTTGAAACTCAACTTCTTCAGTTGAAGATTATTTGTTTAAGTATAAAACTCTTATGATAGGTTTGAAATAGTTTTTATGAACTAAAAATTTTACTGTTCCATTTTGGTTGAAAATAATTGTTTTTTAAGCTCAAAATTCGATTATTTTGTTAAAACATTGTATTTTGTCCTAGAAAATTATTCCTTCTATTGGAAAATTAATCTTCTTGTTCAAGTATTCACCTTCGTGGTTGAAAACTGAACTGCTCCAGATAAATATTTATCTTTCTATTTGAAAATTCATCTTCTTTGTTAAAAAATAAACTATTTTGTTGGAAATCCGTTTTTTTTTGTTATCGTAAATCGATTTTTTTAATTGTAAGTTGAACTGTTCCAATTTATGTAAAAAAAAAGATATTTTTCTGTTGAAAATTGTAGTAATCTTTCCAAAATTGATTTATTTTGCAATGTTTGATCTGTTGCGTTGAAGGATGTTTAGAATGAACGTCATGAATTGAAATAAATGTTTGCGTTTTGCGACATATATAAATATGTTACTTCTAGTTGACCGGGAAAATTGAAAAACTGGACAGTGAAGAACCGGGAAAAGACCGGGAATTTGAAATCGTCGGTCGAATCGCCACCCTGATATGGGAAGAATTCAGATAGAGAAGTTTCTGATGTAAATATGTGGAATTTGCCGGTGAGCTTCTCACAAAAAGTTTCAAAAGGATCTTTCTAGGTTGGATTATTTTTATATTGAAATTTTTTTTTTCTATTATTTAATCAGAGTTCTTATCAAGGCTCTCGAAATAGGGGATCAAAGAGTGGAAAGTAATCTTTTCACATTATGTTCGACAGTTTCGAAAATTCGAAAGTATGTGCAGTTCTTGGAAGTATTCGGCTAAAGAATTTCTTGATGGGAATTCCAGGAATTCTTGAGGAGGATATCCATCAAAAATCGATTTCTCTTCTAACTCGAAAATCTTCTCGATATAAATTTTGAATAGATTTCTCGAGATTGGATGACTTTCATATAGAAACCTTTTTCGACTGATTAATCAGAGTTCATCTTCAAATTTTACGTCTTTTGAAATAGGGGATCAAATAGTGGAAATCAGTCGTTCGATTTGCATTCGGAGATGCTGTAAATATAAGAGGTATTTGAATGAGAAATTTCCTGATGAAGAGAGCAGGAATTCTTTTCAAATAAAGGCGATTTTTCTTCTAGCTCGGAAACTCTTGCAGATATCAACCTTCAAAAGATCTGCCTAGGCTGGATAGCTTTCATATTGGAAGTTTTTTATTAGTTAATCAGATTTCTTCCAAATTTCAAGGCTATCGTAATAGGGGATTAAATAGACGAAACCAGTCGTTCGGACTCCAATTCTAAGATGATATAATAGGTATAGACAGTGTTCGGATATAAAATTTATAATGAAAAGATCACGAATTCTTAAGGGAGATTTCCAAGAAAATTTGATTTTTCTTCTTCTGGCTCGAAAATTCTTATTGATATCAATCTTGAAAAGATCTTTCTAGGATGGATGGATTCCATATCGAAAGATTTCCTTATCAGCAAATCATTTTAGTGTGGATATAGCTTTTATATAGATTTTTTTTATTTGTTGATTAAAGTTCTTCCCAGTTTTAAGGCTCTCGAAATAAGAGATTTAATGGTGGAAACAAGTCTTATTGCGTTAAATTTGACAGTCCCTAAAATTCGGAAGTTGGTGTAGTTACGGGAAGTTTCCGGTTGAGGAATTTCTTGATGGAAATACCAGAAATTCTTAGGGATGATTTCCACAAAAAGTACATTTCTCTTCTACCTCGAAAAGTCTTTAAGATACATGTCTCAAAAAGGGCTTTCTAGGTGAGATGGCTTTAATATTGACAGTTTTTTATTAGTTTATCAGAGTTCTTCCAAATCCCGAGTCCCTCGAAATAGGAGATGAATGTGTGTAATCTAGTCTTTCTGAATCGAATTGGACAGTTTCTAAAATTTGAAACTTGGTATAGAAATGAGAAGTATTCGGATAAGAAATTTGGAAAATAACAAAAAGTGGATTTCTTGCTATAGCTCGAAAACTCTTGTAGATATCAATCCTAGAAAAATCTTCCGACTAAGGAAGAAAAGAAAAAGATTTGAAAAGTTTCTTTTAGTATCCAATCAGAATAATTTCAGAATTCAAGGGTCTAAAAATATCGAATGAAGTTGGTGTAGATATTGCTGTTAGAGTCATTCCAGATTCAATCATTGAATTCAAAGTTTTCTTGATTCTTTTCATTGTTGTCAAACCTAGGGGAAGATTTATCTTGAAAAATCTGCCCGCTGCGTGGTCACATTCTCATGGCGCGCTACGCACGCGGTTCGCTTCGGATCTCGCTTCGCGCTCGATACTGTATATTTATCTCGCGCTACGCGCTCGGTTTGTTTTTCACCTCGCACTTCGCGCTTGGCTTCGTACGTGCTTGATTCCGTTTACAGTGTAATGCATGCACAGACTTGCAAATATTGCAAAACTGCTGAAAACCTCTACTTCTATGAAGATTATTGAATTTTATTTTCATTTTTAATGAAATTTTTAAAAAAATTAAGTTAACTTAAGGCTCTACTTTCTCATTACAATACTCGCCACTGATATTTACATCTCGCATAGTTTGGCTAGCAGATTGAATTTTTCATTTTTTAAAAAGCGTTGTCATGATTAAAACAAAAAATAAAAAGTAGAATGCCGGCTGCTGCACTTGATGATTGTGAATTCTATTTTGTTGAAGCTTCTCCGGCTTCAACGAATACATTCTCATCGGGTGTCTCGTGCTGCGGACTCGATCAACATCTGTCCGGAACGCTAACTTTTCTATATTACCTCCAACTCTAATGCATCAAATGTATATAATATTAATTCATATACCTCGTACCTTTTTTGTCTTTTTTTTTGTGCGATCAAAATTGGAATTTTCGATTTTTTGAGAAAATTCGAAAAGTTTTATGCATGATCTTGTAGGCTCCCAAAAAGAAACATTTGTTCTCTTTGACTTTCTTTTCAATCTCGCGTTGTTTGGCTAATAATTCTCATTTTCGTTTATATTTTTGAATTTTTGAAATGCCACAACTCTGACAATTTTGTTTTTGTCGAAAAAATCATGAAGATAAATTGTTTCACTTCTTACGTACTTCAAGAAACCGTACTTGAAATTTTTGAGTCGTGGAAAAAAAGTGAAAAAAAATTCAAAATGCTCCCCCTCTTTTATTTTTTATCCAAAATAGCTGGTTAATGAACTTGACCTGTATTTTTGATCCCTCAAAATGGGTGCCAAAGCACGATCGAATATGATTCGTGTCTGTCTGTCTGTTTTCGTTGCTGTCGTCGTTGTCGTTGTCGTCGTTGGTGTCTGTATACTCTATAACTTTTGAAAGACTAATCGGATTGGATTGCCCTTTGGCACACATTTTGAGGAACCAAAAATACAGGTCAAGTTC